>PVKE010006230.1:0-55383 GCA_004027555.1 Craseonycteris thonglongyai
AGTGGGCACCAGATATATGGTGTTGGAGGGGGACCTGATTCTGGGAGCTGGGCACATAATGCGATGCATGGGTGATGTGATGTGGAGTTGTACATCAGGAAACTATCTAATTGTTACCAACCAATGTCACCCCATTAAATTGAACAATAAAATATAATAATAAAATAAATAAATAAATAAATAAATGGTAAAAAAAAAAGATTTAGTTTTACTTAATTTAAATATAAATAGTCACATGTGACTGTGGCTACCATTTTGGACAGTGTAGCTACAGATCCAGCTACCATTTAGAGAAAACAGAAGTGAAAAAAGAATGCACATTAGACACAACAGTGATGCGTTCCATAAAAACAAATTAGGAATCTCTTAATTAACAGAAAAAGAAAAGGGGGGGAAAAAAAAAAAAAAAAAAATATATATATATATATATATATATGTATGTATAAGTTAAAAGAGATTTGAAAGACATATCAATCAGTCAATTATACTGTGTGGACATTATACAGACCTGATTCAGCAAACTGAAAAAATATATATAAATTTTATGAGACAATTAGCAATGTGACACCATTGTTATATGAGTTAATCACGTATTTTGGTCTTTATTAGAGGCACTGTCTAAAATATTTATAATGCCTAAAATTTACCTCAAAATGGTTTTGGGGAATACATCGGGGGGGTGGCTGGGTGGACTGGTCATGGGTTTATGGTCGCTGAGCCCAGGTGACAGGTACTCTGACCTTGAAAATCTCCATAATAAAAAAATGATGGAAAAAGAAAAAGACATGTTCACACATCTGTCACTACTCTAAGACTCGGAACTGCAAAGCCAGGTAAAAGGTCAAGAATACATTTGAAGGAATTCTAACTCAATTCCTTTAAAGAATTCTTGGGAGAAGCCAAAGGAAGAAAAGAATGGGATAGGGTAAGAAGACAAATTCACTTGCTAGTCTATACTTGTACCTGGGTCCCACCAGCCACTGTGAGTCAGGAATGAATTTATCAGTCAACTAACTTATTTACTTCAGAGTTAACTTTGTTTCTGATAAGCCTTGGAAAGCCAGTGGTGATGGGGGAAGGGTGGGGGTGTTTTCCCAGGGGTAAGGGTTTGTACCCAATAGCCACAAACCTGCAAATAGATCCAGCTCAAAAGGGACTTAATGCAACCTGGACCTCTTGTGTGAACACTTTCCCAGGGGTACATCATTTTCCCAACCCCATCTGCTGTTTTGTAAATTACAGAATCCTCAGTAGTAAAGAAACAATTTCGTAACCTGCCCTAAGGCACACAGTCAAAAACCAGCTAGGCTGAGAAAGAACACTTTTCCTAACTGGCACCTACAACTCTTCTCCTGGGATCCACTGATCAGTGCAATTAGATTGGCAAATCCCTTGTCCCTATTGTAGGCAACATAATATTGGAAGTGAACAAAACTTGTTGTAAGTCATTGCCAGCTAGCTTCCTATTGGGCAATCTAACATATATAGGCACAAAAGTGCTCAACATTTTATACCCCCCATTATCTCATTTAATGTATACAATGCTTGAGAGGCTGATTCTGAGGCTCAGAACAGGTCATAGTCGTATATCCCCAACCACAGCTGGTATAATGGACCCAACTAAGATTTTCCTTCTCTAAAACCTTCCAGAGTCCCCACCCCCACCCCCAAGGGGGCATCTCCACTTCTTGGCTTGGCCCCCATCTCACCCTGTCCTAGCTACATTGCCAGCTCCTCACCTTCAACTCTCCTGACCCAGCAGTTTCCCTGAGTCCTTTCCTTACTCAAGTTTCAGGCTGAGCCCACATCACCCTACTTCTCTCCTTCTCCATAGGCCTCAAATCCACACCAAGAAACCTTCCCCTTCTCAGAATTTATTACATCTTTGGTTGGTGCTTCTGGTTTAGCATTCACTTTCCTATATAGCGTTAATAATTAATACCCGAGTCTCCCCACCCAAATAATTCTAGCTAGTTACTGGTGCCTACCATGTTCCACTCTTAGCTCACTTATTCTCACTCTATAAGTATCATCATTATCCCCATTTTAAAGACAAGGAAAGAGGCCCAGAGAAATAACAATTTGCCCAAGGTCACACAGCTAAATAACAAAGCTAGAGCCTAGAGGCTTAACTGTCACTATCAGATGATCCTGGAACTCTAGGGTGGGAACATTTTTTCTACTGGCTACCTGGTACACAGCAGGCACTTCATGCTGTTAGACAACATGCTGCCTCTGTGCAGGTCACAGGCTCACACGTGCCCTTCCTCTGGTCCTAAGAGCCAGCTGACAAGTGTCAAGTCATTGAAACTAAGTCATTAAACAATGCATCATGTATGAGCCACATCCTTGAGTGGCTTCCCACTTCTGGTTAGGAAACTAATTCTTAGAGAGTTCAGCACACTTTGCATAGAACTCTGTATAGAGTTACAAGATGCGCTAAATCAAGGGCAATTTGGCCAGTCATTTGAAAATGGCCAATATCACAGCTGATAATTCTGGCAGCCTGGAGTATCTTACCACCAATGTTTCTTTATTTGTGAGTGGAAGCTGAGAGGGAGAAGGAACCTGACTGGAGTCCTCCATAAACAAACACTTTTCCAGAACTATGTTAAAGATTGAGGAGCAAATTCTATACCCCACCTCCCATCCCTGGGGCAGCACATAGGGAATAAAATTGGTTTATTCATTCCTTTAAGCCAGGACTCCAACGGTGCTGTTCGCCTGGGGCAACAAAGAGAGATCTCCCAATATGTTGGTTCAGGGGCTGGATGTTTTTCCTCTGCCACTTTCACTGAAGGGTAAACTGGGCAATTGAGGGGCAAACAGTCTACAATCCATCCCAAAACAACGTTTCAATTGTCCTTCCAGCCTGGTGATAAATATGCAAGTGGGACACTTTGTAGAATTTCCTGAAGGGCAGAGTCACCAGCCTCCGGCAAACTGAGCCCTCCCACTTAACCCCAGCTGGCTCAGAAAAACCTTAGGCTAGCTGACTTTGAACCTTAGGCAGAACCGTCAACACAACAGCAAGCCCTAGTTCTCAGCATCCTTTAAAAATGTCTTTCCAAAGGATTCCAGCTCAGGACTTTAGCCTCAATTCATAACCAAATGAACCCCAGCCCACCTCCAGCCAAGCCCCAGGAGCCAGGAACTGGCAATATGCATAGGGGAGGGGTGGTCTCTCCCAGGAAAAGTAACGGAGGCCCTCCCAATCTACAGCAAACGCTAGAGATCCTTCTCCCCAGACACTCACCCCCAGCCAAGCCCCAAGGGGTTGGGCTATGCATAGGGGAGAAGTGGTCTCTCCCAGGAAAAGTAACGGAAGCTTTCCCAATCTACAGCAAACGCTAGGGTTCCTCCTCCTTATCTTCCCCACCCCCTCCTTGGCAGCGGGACTGCGGGACCGCCCAGGAATTACCACCTACATCGAGGGCCTGGATCCCGCAAAGGGTCACATTCTGGCCCATCCGGCTAAGCACTGGGCTCATGTAATTCTGAAACGCCACTTCCTGGCTCCAGCTGGCTGTGAGTCTGTGGAATGGGATTCCTTAATCCTGGGAGTAGCGTATACCTTTGAGCAGGCAATCACTGAAGCGCAGATGGGCGTCCCGATAAGATGTCGCCTACAATTCTGGAAGTCTGGGGTGGGGGCGGAGGGTTGAAAAGCAGTGATAGAGGGTAACAAATACTCCAACCCTCTGGGGGCGGGACACTACGACAATTTGCAGTTGAATTCATTTATCCATTATTTTAATTCAAGAAAATATCAGACAGAACAAATTTAAAGTGCCCAGCAACAGACCTCGTGCTTAACGGGAACTCCATAATTTGCATTGGGAACAGCTGTTATTGAGAATTCCACTGTGTGCCAAGCTGCCGCTACTGTCTCCAAAACGCAAAGAAGGGTGTGAAATTCAGAATTCACAGAGCGCTAAGAAAGGCGCCCCAGAGGGTGGAGTTCCGGAGCCTCGGTCTCTCCTTTCCGACCTCTGGAACCCCGACGGCCTGGTTATTCTTTGGGCATTGCGCACAGAATGGGCTGCTGGAGGGAGGCAGCTGCGCCTCACTTTGGGGTAGTTCCAGAGGCTGTCCCAGGGACTGTGCCCTCGGGGGGAGCTGGCCTCGGGCGCAGCGGTGCCGGGCGCAGCGGTGCCGGCTGCTAGCTCCCCAGCCGGCGAGGACGCGCGGAGGCGCCCTGGCCGCGGCCCAGGGGCAGGTGCAGGAGCCGCGCGGCGGGCGCACTGGGTGCACCGCGGCCCGGGTGCGCGGGCGGGCGCGGCAGGGAGGGGCGCGGCCCCGGGAGCCCGACGCCAGGGCGTGGCGCAGGTGGCGGCGGGGGCAGAGTCGGCACCGTACCTTGATTTTCGACCTGGCAACCGGGCGTTGCTTCGCCGCCAGGTGTCCACCGGGGCCCTCGGCGTCTCCAGGCTCGGGAGTTTGGCGATCCGGGGCGCGCGGGGACGAGCTGCTCTCGGCGCCTCCAGGATCCCCCGCGCTGCTGCTGCTGCTGCCCCCGCCGCTGCTGCTGCCACCGTCGCTGCGGCAATCCTCGGGGGGATTGCGGAACAAACGGCCCAAGCCCACTGAGAAGGGAGGGGCCGCGCAGGGACACAGACACGCGGCGTCAGTCCTGGGTGCCCGCGACAGTTGGACCTGCGGGCGGTGCCGCCGCCGCCGCCGCGCCCCTGGGCATCTCGCCAAATGGGCAACACCAAGGGGGGGGGGCGAGAAAGTCCCCGGCTCGGCCTGGGGAGCGAGCTCCGGGTTCTGGGGGCCACGCCTCGGTCCTGGTCCCCTAGCCCACGAGAACTCAGGGACCCCGCGCGCCAAGTTTCCTCTCCCTAGGATGGAGGTAGAGGGGTCCGACCTCTACCCATACAGCCCCAGAGGGGCTGACCGATCCTTGTTCAACCCGATGAGGACGTGGGATTCGGGGCAGCCCCCTACCGGCCTTCAACCACCCTCCTCCGGGCCACCTCGTCCCGCGCTGCAGCCAACGGTCCCGCCGCCGGGCAATTAGAGGCGCCCACTAGGGGGGAGGGGGAGCAAGCACGATGTCCTGGGTTTCCCAACCTCTGAATCGCGGTCCTCCCGCGCCTCCTCCCACCTGGAAGAGGGGGCATGGTGTGTGTGTGTGTGGGGGGGGTCCAGCCCCGGCCGACGAGCGGAGGCACTTGGCCGTCCCTGCCCCCACCCGGGAGCCCCGCGCCCCGGCCCAGCCCCCGCGCCGCGCTCACCTGGGATGTAGGTGTCTGCCCTTTCCTCGTCCGGGAGCTCATCCCAGCTGCGTACGGAGACCCCCGGGCTCCTTCTCTTTACCAGGAAGACTTTGGGCATGGTGGGGCCCCCTCCCCGGACTGCGCCCCCCTCCTCCCGGCTGCTCCCCGCGCGAGGCGGCGGCGATGGCTGGGTCCCGGCTCTAGCGGCCGGAGCCCACCTTCCCGCCGAGCCGGCCTCTCCCTCCGCCCCCGCCGCGGCGTGGCCCTGGCCGCCCCCGCTCACTCCCGGCTACTTCCAGCCTCGCCGCTCGCCAACACCTATATGCCCCAAGTCGCCGGCGAGACCACGCCGATAAAAAGTTTCCTAAGGTGGAATAGAAACGGCACCAGGAACTTGGTGTGAGCATGCGCCCTGCAACATAACGGTGTCAACAAGCTCGCTACCTGTCCGACCGGTTCCGGCGGCCGGGGCTGCCTGTTCCAGCCCTTCCTTAGGCATGAATGTTTGCAAAAGAATTTAACGTCGGATTCTTCCCCCTCTCCTTTTTAAAAGGAAGAACTTTGTTGTTGTTGTTGTTGTTGTTAATGAACCCCCCACCCCATTCCCCATCACAGGCACCTCGGGGAGAGCGCTGAGGAAAACCCCTTGTCCACTTCCCAGGACATTCCTCCCGACAGCCGGGGCCTCTTGAGACTTACACCCCCACCCCCCACCCCCGAGGATTTGTCGCCGAAAAAGCAAAGCCAGCAAATGGCTCCGTTCCTCTGGACCTTGAGGGTCGTTCCCGGGGCTTGGTGAAGTCTTGGCGGGCGGGAAGGGGGTCTGGGGGAGACTCCCAGGACTCACTTGAGGGTTTACGCTCCCATCGTCTACAACAGTCCCTCCAAATAAACACAGTAATCATACATTATAAAAGGCAGCATCTTTAGAACGCATTGTTATTTTTGTGCCATACATTGTAAGAAAAACAAGTCGGCTCGTTTCGTCAAAGCAGCTTCCACCCCAAGGCCTTGCACCCCATTTCCAAGAGCACCTTCACTCCAAATTAACACACAATGGAAATAAAAGCCAAGTGCGCGTTATGCAAACGCAGCTTGGAAACATTTTTTGTGTCCTCGCCCACTCCCATCATTGCCTCCCCTAACTGCCCGTCCCCCCAATTCTGAGGCTGGGGAAACGTCTTTCCAGGAGGCCAGGAAAGTGAAGCTGGGCTACATCTCCTAACTGCTCCTACTACGGAGGTGGCTGGAGAGTTCTGTGCTTATTTTGGGTTTTAGTTTTGCCTATCTACCTTCATACCCGGAGGGAGTTGGGAGAGGAGAGCTGGTAAGAGAAGGGCACCAAAAGCAGCCGTGCCCGCGTTGGGGGCGAGCTGCCCTCCCACGGTGCCTGCCCCGGGAGAGACGCACAGCACTGCCTCCGCCACTGCTGGGGGCGCCCTCCGGGGGCGACCAGACCTGTGCCGGCTACGGGAGCTGCGGGGCCGTGTCGGACCAGGGATTCCCTGGCTCCCGCAGCGGCCCATCCGCCAGACCCACCTGTCGGTAACCTGAGCCGCTGCGTGCCCAGCCCACAGGCCTGGTGAATCAACACAGCGGTTTTCCCCGACCTCTTCCGCCCTGGAACGGCCCCTGGGGACTCAGCAGCCTGGTAACGGATTTCTCCGCCCGACTGGACCGCTCCCCGCGTGCGGAAAGGGGGCGCAGCTCTCCAGGGGCTGAAGACGGAGCAGTCGCGCAATTGCCTCCGGGTCTGCCCTCAAGGGGTCGCCCTCTCGGGGGGTCAGCCCTGTCTGGACTCCAGATTTTCTCAACCAACAATGAGGAAAGACTTTGATCTGGCTCGCGGGGGCGGGGATGGGGTGCGGGGTTTGGGAGGGAGGCGGAGAAGGAAGACGTTTGTAGAGCAGTATAGGGAAATGAGGCTTCTTTCTAGTCTATGGGAGACTGCGAATGTATTTCTATCTGCCTGCAAACTGGAGATTTGTTAGAGAGGAGCTTGGCTAAATGAAAGTAAAAATAAAGCAAAACTGTAAAACTCAGAATCATCTCTCATCTCATAAAAACCTTTAAAACTTCATTGTTTTCAAAATTTCTTATTTTCCAAAGCGGGGGGAGGAGAAACGCAGTTAACTCAATTAACAGCTTTTTTTCATTTACTGGATTTCAAAGCAATGAGTTTCTGGATCACTTGTCCACTGTTTGAAAAGATTACAGAATAATTGGATATAAGGCTAGAAACCGCCAAAACGACAACAACAAAAAAAAAGTTTACGGGGTTGGGGATGAAAAATAACATGGATAACTACACTTCTATGCAACGATTCTTGGATACACACCTACTATATTTGCTGGGTTTCTTTGGGTGAAAAATTCTGTGTTACGGTATCTTTCTTTTTCTTAATCAGACTTGAGAGTGGTTTATCAATGTTATTAACATTTTCAAAGAATCAGCTTTGCTTTTGTTGACTTTTCTCTGTTATAAAGTCAGTTTTCTAAGTATTCTGAGAGTTCATAAAGATTTATTTCATTGTTTGAGAGAAGGTGAGAGAGAGAAGGGGGAGGACCCAGAGCAGTCTCCATTGTTGCACATTATTAGTTGTGACACGGTTTCATTCCACCTGGCAGGTGCAGGTCAGGTCCTTCTGCATGGGAGGTGAGAACCTTTGCTGGGGGGAGGGGGCGTCAGACAGGGGGCATGGTGCAAGGGGCTCTGGTTACCAGTTGTACCTCAGTTCAGCATATGGGTTTGCACAGGCCAGGACCAGAATTTGATCCCCATACCTCGCAGTTACAATGCAAGTGTTCAACCTGCTGAGCTATCCTGGCACTCTCATAAACTCAAGTCTTTAAAAATCTCAAAGCTTGGAGCTGGCAGAGACATGATAAAGTCTACACCCTACTCACTATTGCGGGGATGGTGTAGTCCTGCATAGTATCCTTGTTAGATGTGTATCCAGTCCTGCTTGACTACTCCAGTGGTGGGGAACTCACTTTTTCAAAAAGCAGTCTATTCTCTGATGAGAATACAATGATATTCAGAAGTTTTCTCTTCTGCTTAATAGAAATTCATTTCCCTGCATTTTCATCTCCACTCCCCATTGTGCCCTCAGGGACTACTGAGACCAGGCCCCATCTCCCCAATAGTTCTTCAAATGCATGAAAGCAGCCATCAGTGTTCTCATTTAAGATTTGTTTTCTCCAGTAATGTATAGTCAGATTGGAAATAGACAGGTACAAACCTGCTCAGCAGCATCCTTAGAGCACACAGTTACAAGAAGAGGTTAGAATGTTGGAAAAATATTTCTTAAAAAATTTTAAAACTTTTCATTGAAATATAACATAGTGTTAGGGGGGGAAATGCACAAATCACAAGTACACAGCGAAATACATTTCCACAAACTGAATTCACCTGTGGAGACAGCACCCCAGAATGACACAAAGGCACTTGCCCTCACCACTCCGTTCAACATTAGACTGGTTTCTTTGCAGGAATGATAAGACCAATAAATAAATAAATAAAAGAGGAAGAAGAAATAAAGATATAAGGATTATAAAGGAAAGCACAAAACTCATTGTTTGTAGTCAGCATGATTCTGTATACAGAAAATTCAAAAGAATCTACAGATATATTATTAGAATTAAGAGTTTAGCAAGGTTGTTGCATAGATAGTCTGCATGTGTCAGTGAGTCAATTGCATTTCTACATGTCAGTAACAGTAAGAAAAATTTAAAAGCTAATAAGGAAAAAAATAACTTATAATTGCAGCCAAAATACAAAGTGCCTTGAAATATATTCTTTAAAATATTGTGCAAGCTCTTTGTGGATTAGATTAGAAAACTTTTACTGGAAGACATTAAAGAAGACACTAATAAAAAGAAAAAATTACCATACTAATAAAATAGAAGACCCCAAATAAAAAATGAAAAAAAGTCAAAAACAGTATCCCCAAATTCATTTGTAGATGAGTTACATTGAGATTACCTTTGTTAATGTGTGTGGCTGTGGGCCATTCATTTTCACTATATGGATTTATTACCATATGTTAATCTAATCAGTTATTAATAGGCATTTGGATTATATTCAGGTTTTAATTTTTTTAATATGATGAATGACACTACTATGAATATTCTTGTCTGTGGCTCTTGGTGCAAAAGTGCAAGACGTTTTCTAAATTACAAAACTTGCAGTGGAATTTCTGGCTCAGTATGTGTATGTCCAACACACCTCTAAAACACACTTGGAAAAAAGGGTATTTTTGTGGGACCTGACAAACTGGTTCTAACATTTATATGAAGGAATTACCAAACTTTCTGGAAGAAATAGGTGTGGCAACTTGCTCCATCGGCTATCAATAGTAATTAAAATAGCGAGCCATTGATCTCAGCTAGACAGCAGTAAGAATGGGGAGCCCAGAAACAGACCCACCCCAGTGCGGGCCTTTGATTTCTTAGAGAGGGCACTGCAGAGCAGTGGGGAAAGATGTGCTACTCAAGCGAAATTGGAATGCTTGGTTATGCATTTACGGAATAAAAAGAAATTGCATAATGCGCACACATATCAACTTCTGGTGGATTAAACATTTAAATGTGTGTGTACATAGATAAGTAGAAAATGTGGAAGAATATCTTTATGACCATAGAATAATTTAAGACACACAACAAACTATAAAAAAATTTGATGACTGTGACTACAGAAAAATTAAGAATGACTATTTATCAAAAGACACAATAAGGAGATAAACAACAAACTGAGAGGACTTGTTGTAACACAGTCATCTTATAAATGATGAGACTCCAGATTATATAAAGAATTCTTACAGATGAATAAGAAAGAGACAAATTCAATAGAAAAGTGGTAAAAACATAGACAGATATTTCCCAGAAGAAAAAACATGAATGGTCCATCAGCATATAAAAAGATGCTCAATCACATTAGTCAACAAGAAAATGCTAATTATAATGACAATTAATTAAATAATGTTTAATGGTTATCAGACTGGCAAAATTTTAAAGTTTTACAATATTAAATGTTGATAAGGATATGGAGCAATGAGTGACTCTTCATATATTGCTAGTGGCCATATAGATTGAGTCAATCATTTTGCAAAAGAATTTGAGTTTATGTAGTAAAATTGGACATACACATATAAAATGAGCTAGAAATTCCACTCCAAAATTTGTAATCTAGAAAAAGTCTTGCACTTTTGTACCAAGAATCACAGACAAGAATGTTCAGAGTAGAATCATTCATCATATTCAAAAAAATTAAAATTAAAAAATTAAAACTTGAACACAATCCAAATGCCCATCAATAACTGATTAGATCAATATATGGTAATAAATCCACACAGTGAAAATAAATGGCTCATAGCCACACACATCAACAAAGGTAATCTCAAGTATAAATTGTTATTATTATTATTTTTTTTATTGTTTTTGACAGAGAGAGAGAGAGATACAGAGACACAGAGAGAACTCAACTGGGGGAACTCCCCAGTTCAGCATATGGGTCCGCACAGGCCGGGGCTGGGATTCGATCCTCGGTCCCTGGCTCTGCAAAGTGAGTGCTTAACCCACTGAGCCATCCCGGCTTCCCCTCAAGTATATATTGTTGAATGAAAATAATCAAGCTACAGAAGAATTGTATATAAGATTCAAATTATCTTAAAACCCAGATCAAAGTAAACAATATCCAGTTTAGGACTATAAACCCATATATTAAAACCACTAGGCAACAAGCAACAACTAGAAGAAATGTCTAGAGAGCTATGCCGAATAATAAAAGTAACCACAAAGGTTACATATTATATGATTCCATTTAAATAACATTATTGAAATGACAAAATTATAAAAATGGAAGAAAAGATTACTGGCTGTCAGGAGTTAAGAATTATAAAAGGGAAACATGAAGGATCCTTGTAGTGATGGAATTGTTCAATATCTGTGGTAGATACACAGTCCTACACTTGTGATATAATTGTGTAGAACTAAATACGCACTCACCAAATGCCAAATGAATACAACTATAAACTGGGTAAATCTGAATAAGACCTGTGGATTTTCTCAATGTCAACAACCTTCTGGTGATACTGTACTTCAGTTCTGTAAAATTTCCCACTGGGGAAACAGGATGAGGAGAATGCAACTGCATTTGAATGTACACAATCTCAAAATAAAAACTTTAATTAAAAAAAAAAGAAAGTTAAGAGAGAAGATTCTAAAAAATATCACAAGAAAAAGAATGTGACTGTGTGATGATGGATATTAACTAAGCTTGTAATAATCATTTTGTAACATACATATGTAAACTCATGCTATATACCTAAACCAATACAATATTACATGTCCCTTGTATCTCAATTTAAAAAAACATTACGCAAAACAAAGAAATTGATACAAAAGTCAAGCTAGTGGTGATCACTTGGGGGCAGGGCAACAGATGTAAAATTGGGGAAGAACAAATAGGGGTATCAAAGTATGTAGTCCCCCCTTATCTGAGGCTTCGCTTTCCATGGTTTCAGTTATCTGTGTTCAAACATGGTCTGAAAAATGTTAAATGGGAAATTCCAGACATAAATAATTCTTAAGTTTTAAGTTGTGCACCATTCTGAGTAGTGTGATGAAATCTTTTATTTTGAGATGTAAACAAATGACACAAATATTTTATCATCCGGGACTACCTACTTATCACTTTTGGAGCCACCTTACTCTGGTAACTAGCTGTCAATTAAGAATGTGTATGACATTCATTATCCTGTATTTCAGTTTTGTTTTTTTTTAACCTTTCCAGAAAGCTCATTTATTCATGTTAAAGGATAAAGACATGTTGAGAACAAACTGCCTATGAGTTAATACTCCTCTTGCACCTTCCTGCTCCATCCTGCCCAGGACCTGAATCATCCCTTTATCCACTATCTCCACGCTGTATACACTCTCTGCTGGGTAACCACATAGTAACGAACTGGATTATCAGATTGACTGTCTGGGTATCACAGTGCTTGTGTTCAGGTAACCTTTATTTTACTTAATAATGGCTCCAAGTTGCAAGAATAGTGATATTGACAGTTCAGATATGCCAAAGAGAAATGGTAAGGTGCTTCCTTTAAGTGAAAAGGTATGTGTGCATAGTAAAAAACATAGTATATACAGCATTCAGTACTATCCTTGGTTTCAGGCATCCACTAGGGATCTTGGAAAGTATCCCCAGTGAGCTTATTGTATAGGTAATGCTGAATTTCTTAACCAGGAGAGTAAGAATAATTAGTTTACCATGCATACATATTACTTGTATATTCATGCTTGTCTATGTTATATATGAGGTCTGATACTTAAGTTCACAAATTCATCATGGAAAAAGTCCTACATACCTCACTGCTGAATGTCACTACGATCACCTTCAAAGCAATGCACCAATGCCAACACCTAGTCCACCCTTCAAAGCAATTTTGGAACTCTTTCTTTAATGACCATCAGAGCCATCACCATATTATCCTTGATGTCCTGAATATCATCAAAATATCTTCCTTTCAATATTTCCTTTATTTTTGGGTAAAGAAAAAAGTCATTGGAGGCCAGATCAGGTGAGTAGGGCACGTGTTCCTATACAGTTGTTTGTTTACTGGCCAAAAATTCCCTCACAGACAGTGCCGTGTGAAATGGTACATTGTGATGCAAGAGCCATGGGTTGTTGGTGAAAAGTTCAGGTCATTTTCATTTAAGTTTTTCAGGTAGCCTTTTCAGTACTTCCAAATAGTCAACTTGGTTGACTGCCGAGTTGGTACAAATTCATAATAAACTATCCCTCTGATATCAAAAAAAGTTAGCAACATCATTTTGACTCCTGATTTGGACTGAGAACTTTTTGGGTTGTGGAGAATTGGCTGACTTCCATTGTACACTTTGATGCTTTGTTTCAGGGTCGTATTGGTACACCCATGTTTCATCACCAGCGATAACACAGCCCAAAACACCGTCTTGCCTCTCTAAAAGATCTTGGCAAACTTTGACTCTCCTTAGCTTTTATTCATCAATCGGTGAGCTCCTTTGGGACCATTTTTGCACGCATCTTTCTTATGCCAAGATTTTCAGTGAAGATTTTCCTGTTTCTCTATCAATGTTTACTTGGTCTGCTATGCTTCTCACAGTCAGCTGACGATTTTGATGCACAATTTGATAAATTTTTGCAACGTTTTTGTTAGTTCTGTTTGTTACTGGCCACCCTGACCTTTCTTCATTAGTGACTCTTTCTCTCTCCTCCGAAAAATGTTGGATCTATTTGTACACTGCTGTTTTCTTCATGGCTTTATCCCCATAAATTTGGACTAACATGTCCCTGATTTCACTTCCATTCTTGCCAAGTTTAACAAGAAATGTAATGTTTGTTTTTTGCTCCAATTCACGCTCTGACATTCTCCAACAAGACACTAACACACTTTGACATGAACACAGATGTGAGACACTGATATACCACGGTTATGAAACCTTACCGAGTTGTTTGTACAGTGCTGCCAACGAATGTAAGCACACAGTGGCAAATCTGGGAACTTAATTGTCAGATCTCATATTTCACCATTTTTATTTTAATTATTTTTTAAAAGGCCTGTTTGTTTAATTGAGAGAAGGTGAGAGAGAGGGAAAGAAAGGGGAGGTCCAGAGTAGTCTCCACAGTTGTACATTAGTTATGACAGTTTCATTCCACACAGGTGGATGTGGGGCAGGACAGGGAGGGAACCGACTGGGAGCCTCCCACATGGGAGGCTTTGCTGCTGAGCCTTCCTGGTCATTACCAGTTGAGCCACAGTTTAGCACATGGAATTACACAGGCCAGGGCCAGGAATTGAACCCCATACCTTGCAATTACAAAGCAAGTGCTCAACCGCTGAGCTATTGTCTTCACAATAATTTTTAAATGAGAAAACCGAATTAGTTGGTGTAGTGGCTACGGGTTATGCGTGAGGAAACCCAATGTCTTTTCCACACCTTTATTTTGGGGCAGTTTCCCCTTATGAGTCTCATCTCCTCACAATGAAGCCAGACAATTGCTTTCCCAGACTTTCTTGCTTCTGGATGCAAGCATATGATCCAGGTTTTGCGACTGGGATATACCCACAGAGTCTCCTTATGAAGGTCATAGTGGTCAGGGTCTTGTGCTGAGCTAGCATGGTAGGAGCTGAGATGCACTACACAGCAGATGTTAGTGACAGAGTCCCTATGACAGAGTCCCTACTACAGAAGCCCGAACTGCAATTTGAGCATCGGTTCAGGCACCCACCCCAGAGACTGACTGATTCTTTGGTCTCCTGGAGGTTCCATGAGCTACTAATATCCTTTAATAAATTCCTTTTATGATGAAACTAGCTAGAATGGGTTCCGTTGCCACATCTTGGGTTGTTTATTCTGTAATTGGCATTGTACCCAGGGCCACATTAGAACCTACAGTTGTCTCCTAATCAAGCACAAGATTTGGTATTTCACCATCCCCACCCTACTATAGTTCAAAATAAAAGCAATACTAAACCACAAAATACGTATGCTTATTTTAAGTCTCTTCTTTCTAGATTAATTTGCAAGGTTCTGGTTAAATTCATTGAAGCAAAATCTCTTCCCTGAGCCCGTCTTTGGTGTTTCTGCTTTGCAGATGCCCTAAACTTATGCCTAAACTGCCTCTAGTCCTGCACTTTCCAAACAAGAACCACGAGTTGATCATATGTGGATCTGAGTAGCTGAAAGGTGGCTGGTGTGGACTGGGATGTGCTGTTAGTATAAGTAAGGTATATATCAAATTGAGAAAATTTATGAGGAAAAGATTGAAAAATATTTCATTAATGGTTTTGTATGTTGACTTATATGTTAAATAGTATTTCAGGTACTATATTGGGTTAAATAAAATATATTATTAAAATCAATGTGAGGATTTTTTTTCCACTTTTTTATGTAGCTACTAGAAACTTTAACATTACATCTGTGGCTTACGTTGTCATTCTATTGGACAATGCTGCTATAGACTGCTAATGATTGTCCTGAAGCGACTGTCATGCTAGAAGGCTATCCTTAGGAATCCCCATATTTTCCTGATATGCATTGTAATTTGGGGGTGACAGGGAGGTAGCACTGAAAGGCTAATGACATAGCTTTGAAACCTGGATCTGCCACTGACATGCTCTAGGGACACAGCCAAATCATTAAAATTCTCTGAGCCTCGGTGTCTTCATCCCTAAAATGAGACAGTAATGTGTCTGTCTCTTACCTACCTCTCAGGGTTACTATAAGAATCAAATGGGATCATATTTGTGAACATGCTGGTAGAAAACATTTTCCTGTTATTCAAATAACAATAGCCAATATTAATTGAATATTGTTATTCAATTAATGTAGACAGATTGTTTCACTAAGCAACCCTTTGGGGGGGGGGGTAGGGAAATACTCTTTTTATATCATATCACAAGTTAGTAAACAAAGGCTTTGAAAGGCCAGGAACCCGTCTTAAGCCCCTCACTAGGCATGCATCAGGATGCCAAGAATATGCATCATGAACTCAGCAGAAACCAGCAGCGGGTCTGTCAATCAGTGTCCCCAGCCAGTCTGGGATGTACGATGTGGGGAACAGCCTCCTGTAAACACAGTCAGAATTTTCTAAGAACGAGATGTCAGGGTCTCCCTCACACTGAGGAGCTTTCCCTGCTCCTGGGCACTCCTGTGTCTGGGGACGTGAAGTGTCTACCTGTAGAGATGGCCTGGTGTTTTCACCTGCCCGTCTGCATCCATTCCCCCATCTTCCAGGAGCTGAATGTGCAGTTCCAGACAGGTTAACTCCACCCCTCCTAAGAGAGGTGGGCGTTTCACTCAGCTAATTAGAGCCTTCAACTAAGCCTTCAAGGGGGAAAATGAGATCTAGATTGAACTAACACTGGAGAGGAGCTGTTGCTGAGAGTCCCCTTTCCTGAGGCTGAGAGGGGATGGGACACGAGCCCGGGGCAGGTGGCTGCCTTCGCCAGTGCAGAGGAAAGCAAAGCCCGGAGATGCAGAGAGCAAGCCTGAATTCTCACGACCACACTGGACCTAGCCCTGCCTGAAGCAAGTCCCGCCCAGGAGAGGCCAGATCATCTCTCTTCCTCTCTCCCTCTCTCTCTCCCTCTCTCCCTCTCTGTCACTTGCCATTGTGCTTTCTCACTTGCTACCAAAAGTTTCAATTAAATACCTCTTAAAATGGCACTTGCTCACTTCTCTACTCTCCTGTGACTCGTGGAAAAGTCACTGTGTCCTTTCCAAATGACTACAGCCTGGTTCTCCAAAGGCCACCAGGACACAATTACTTTTTAGCTTATTCCTTTGAGACAGAAGGTATGGTTCTATAAATTAAGGACATACATGCAAACAATAAATCTCCACCATTTGGAGTAACAGAAAAACATCAATGTAAATAGATAGATGTAAACAGATAAATATCAATGTAAAAAAAAAAATGAGTGTAAATTTGGAGTGAGCTGATTGCCATTCTGAGTTCCTGCTCTAATCTTGAGATGTTAGTACTGTAGGTGCGTATGAATCCAGATCCACAAACTCAGGTGTAGACATCACATCGTCTTATTTTCATTAACCTGACTCCAATGTTTCATCCCAAATGTGGAGGGTTTGCCATGCAGCCTCCTTCTTTACCCCCTTCCCCTCTAGATCCTACCCCTGGCGAGGGGCATGAGGGTCTTCATTGCTCTCTGGATCCTGGGCCTCTGTCCCCTGCCCCAGCTTGAGTAACTGCCCTGCTCTCTTCGTGCCACTGTGTCCACATCTCTCTCTTCCTCACTCATGAATTTAGGTTCTTTTTAAAGACGGCAGAAGTGATGGCAAAAGACTGCTTTTCAACACAGACCTCCCCAAAGACAAGAAAACCTGAAGAAACATCTACCTGACTGGTACTGATAGAGAAAAAATTACTGCTAGAACAAAGCACAAATTAATATCTCAATAATTTCCCTACCACACTCTTCCTAACAATGAATCTATCATTGTTGCCTGCCAATCACTTGCATGGTTTCGTGACTGAGGCATATGTACTGGTCTATGGCAAATGTTAACATGAAAGCCCCAAGTGAGAAAGTTATTCTCTTTTTAATTCTTCTTTGGTCCTCCTGATTAGGTCCAGGAGGAAGTCCTAGCTTGGTGCTAATAGGTCTTTAACACCTTTCTAACACTCACTAGATTCCCTTTAATGAGCAAGCCAAATTCAGACTTTCATCCTCTGTCAGGCAAGCAATGAGTGTCTGGCTGAAATTTAATAACATCATTTTGTTGGCCTATGTCTCTATTTTCAGCTGTTCCTCTGTGGACAGCAAGTGATATTGGCTTTCTATTTCTAGTAGTGATGTAAAATTTCCTTTTAAAATACATTTATTTAATGATGACTTGTTTATAGATGAGTATAAGTAGGTAATATGTGTTAGTCTAGATTGTCCAGGAAGCAGATTCCAGGAAGGGATTAAATATACAGGACATTTATTATTGGAGATGCCTGAGAGAATAGAAAGAGAACTGGGAGAAGTTGGAGAGTTGTCAGAACTAGATAGACGTCTGACCCCAGGGAAGGAGAGTGGGAAGGAAGGGAGGAAGTTTGGTGGAAGAATCTTAGACTGCCGGGCAGTTCTAAGGAAGGTTCAATGAGGCCTCCTGGGAGTCCTCAGCCCAACTCATCTGTCACAGGAGTCCAGTGTCTCCCTGGGTGGTCCTGCCTACAGTATTCCTGCTGTGCTGTGACTGGAGCATTTCATGGGAAGCGTGGCCTCCTCCCCAAGGCCCAGGTTTGCCACACTCCCTGTAGTCAGAGATATGAGAGTCACGTTCTCAGGGCCACCATCTGAGGGACTAGATGGTGCATTCCTAGAGCTAAAATCCTTCAGGTGATGGCAGAAAGAATGATTTGGAGGCAATTCTGTTCTAAAGGAAGGTGGCCTATCAGATGTTAGAGGCTGATGCATTGGTGTCCTCTCTTTCTCTTCCTCTCTCCCTCTGGGGTAGGCTGAGAAGTGCCTCCTCCCCTGAAGATATTCATGCCCTAACTCCTGGGAACTGAGAACGTGATATTATTTGGGAACAGGGTCTTTGAAGATGTGATTAAATGAGATCATCCTGGATTATTGAGGAAGAGGGGTGGCTAAATGCCATGACAAGTGTTCCTAATAGAGAAGGACAGATCACACAGACAGAAGAGGAGGCCATGTGACCATGAAGGTAGACTAGAGTGATGTTGCCATGGAACAAGATATGCCAGCAGCCACCAGAACCTGTAACAGGCTGGAAACGATTCTCCTCTGCGGTGCCCAGAGAAAGCATGGTCCTGCTGATGATACCTTGATTTTAGCCCAGGGATGCTGATTTCAGACTCTGGACTCTGGAACTGTGGGAGAATACATTTCTGTTGTTTAAGCCAGTAAATTTGTAGTAATTTGTTACAGCAGCCCCAGGAAATGGACATATCCACCTTCCCTTCCTTCTTTTCTCTTTCTTTTCTCCCTTCCTTTTGTGCTCTAACCTCTTTGTTTCGAATCACTTTACTACCTTCTGTATTTTTTCTTACTTTCCATTTTACTGAGTCAACAAAAATAATTTTACTTGCTAATTAATGTCCCTTATATCCCTATTTTTCAAGAGAATTTTGTGTATGATACTGAATGTTTCTTCCGTTTTTTGTCTTCTCTTTTTTTAATTCTCCTCATTTTTTCTACATAGACTTTCTACAATCAAAACTTTCCCCAAACTTATAATTCAATATCACATTCATTTCCCCAATGTGTTAGGTGATGGGGACCCAAAGGTGAACAAATCTTGGTTGCTGACCTCAAAGGGTCACAATAGAGAAGAAGAAGATAGAAATGTAAACTTAAGAGTCCTACCATCTTGCAAATGCTTTGATAAAAATCTATCCTGAGCACTGGGCAGAGGATATAATTGTTAATTCTACCATAGGGCAAGGGGTAAGGAATTTCCCTTAGAGGTGGTGACCTGAAGTCCTGAATTCCCCCAATCCACAATGGTCACCACCCACCAAACATTGTCACATGTCTGCTACCTACCAAGTGAGCAATGAGCTTCACACATAAATGTGGTTGACATTAGGTGGCAGTTTTTGGCTTACTAAATATCTATTTCCCACTGTGTCCTTGATAACAAACCTTTAATTTTATGTGGCATAGTAATAGACAAAGCTCCATTCTCTCCTCCTAGCCTTTCAGCTAGTTATAGCCATGTGACATTGTTTTATCCAATGAGTCCTAAATAGAACTCTCTGCTAGGCTGGAGGTCTGGAGATGTGGCAGCCATCTTGTGACCATGAGGATGCTAGCATTGTGATGAAAGCCCAGATGCTGATGTTGACAGAGTAGAAAGCAAGAGCTTGGGACTTGTAAGGCATCAAGAGCCCTCTATTGTGTAAGCCACTGATGTTTCTTGAAGAAAATTGAGCACCTAACACAATATTTTGAGAAATTTTGACTTAGAAGATGTTGGGGTGAGGAGGGGTAGAGTAAAGGAGGGAAAGAGAGAGAGAGATTTATTTTTTATTTTTTCCCATGTCTTGTTTTTGTTTTTTTATATATATATTTTTTATTGTTAAATTTAATGGGGTGACATTGGTTGGTAACAATTAGATAGTTTCCCAATGTACAAGTCCACATCACATCACCCATGCATCGCATTATGTGCTCACCACCCAGAATCAGCTCCCCTTCTATCACCATATATCCAGTGTCCACTCCCACCTCCCCCCCTCAACTCTCCCTCCCCTCTCCTCCCCCTCTCCCCAGGTAACCAGCAAACTATTGAGTGTGTCCATAATGCTGGTGCCCACTCCCACCTCCCCTCCCATTCTCCCTCCCCTCTCCTCCCCTTCCCTCAGGCAATCATCCAGCTATTGAGTGTGTCCTAAGGTCGAGAGAGAGTTTTATAATGAATAAGGTTTATTTCAGCACTGAATGACCTTGAGACTTACTCCCTGGCACTTCACTAAGTCCCCTCCTTTAGAATCCTGGCAGGTTCTGTGACATCTTTGACCAATAGAATACGGTGATGGGCCAGGTTCCAGGCTGTAAGAGATTAGAAGTTTCTACTTCCTGTCTTGTTGAATGCTCACCCTGGGGGAAGCCAGCTGTCACGTAAAAAGTCCCAAGTACCCTGAGAGGAAAACCAAGCTAGCTACTGGGCGAGGCCATACACACACACAGAGAGAGAGAGAGAGAGAGAGAGGCCTGAGCAGCTCTGGGGAAGGAACCTGGGCAGGTGGAGGACTGCATGGTTAGAGGCATGGGCTAAGAGCAGAAAGTAAGGATGTCACATCACAGCAGAGATAATTCCTTCAAGATGCTTTCTATGAAAGAGAGGCAGGTTTGTATATGGAAAGAGTATCCAGAGTAGGAAGAGTTATTTTTATTTATCTTTTTTATTATGGAAAATTTCAAATACACACAAAGAAAGAATAGTATAATAAAAAGACAGATACCCATCACCAGCTGCACTAGTCATCAGATGGCCTTTTTTTTTCTTTCATTTATGTCTCCACCACTGGGAGTACTTTTAAATACACTCAAGATACATAATTTCACCTGTTAATATTTTGGTATGTATTCCTAAAATATAAGGACACCTAAAATACATAACTATAATATTGTTATTGTTGATGTGTCTCATAAATCTCTTTTAGGCTCCCTTTCCATCTCTTTTTACCTTTGCAATTCATTTGTTGAAGAAAACAAGTTGTTTATCTGGTAGAATTTTCCACAGTCTAGATTTTACTGATTCTATCTTCCTGGTGCTAATATGTCCTGTAACTTGGTTGTTGGATCTAGAAGCTTCATCAGACTTAAGTTGATTTTTTGGCAAGGATACATCAAGTGATGTTGAGTTCTTCCATCAAGAGGCACAAAATATCTTGTCCCTCTATTTTTTGTGGTTGTAGCAGCCATTGGTGGACATTGCTTATATTCATTATTTCATTAGGGACTTATACATTTTTTGAGGCTCTAATTCTATTATTCCTTTATTAGCTGGAATATTGTATAAAAAGAAACTTTCTCTTGTCAATAATTTATTCTTAAAATATACTTTATCAAAAAAGTAAGATAAATTGTTCATTCTGGCAGGGTCATTTTAGCAGTAGGGACACATTAGTGAGTCCTCTTGGCTTCATCACTCTTCTGGTCCTGTGTCCTGCCCTGGACATTCTAATCACCCCCATCCCCAACATCTTTGATGCTTTGGCCCACTATCTGTACTACTTATTTGGAAAAATCCCACCCTGAAGGTCCTGCATCATCTACTTTCTCTGTGCCTGGTGCAGAGCTGGTGAGCATTGCTGGAGAAAAATTATAAACCAGGGTCTGGCTGGTTTCATCAACCTCAAGATCTCACCCTCAACACATCTTTATAACCCAATTGTTTCTCTAAGAATGCTCCATTGATATTTGGGATGTGACTAGTAGATCTAAGGTACTAAATTTCTAATAAAAAAATTTTTTTTACTGTTTTTGACAGAGGGAGAGAAAGAGAGACAGAGAGAAAGAAGGGGGAGAGCCCAGAACAGTCTCCATAGTTGCATGTTATTAGTTTTCCATATAGTTTCGTTCCATAGGTGAGTGCAAGGCTGTGCAGGGCAGGAACTGAGCTGGGGCCTCCTGCATTGCAGGCATACCCACCGTGAGCTGGAGGCCTTCCATATGGGAAGCACACCCAGGACGGGAGCTAAACCGGGGCCTCCCACATGGGAAGTTCGCACCTGGGAGAACTGAACTGGGGGCACACCCCAGTTCAGCATATGGGTCCACACGTGACGGGGCCAGGATTTGATCCTCAGACCCCGGGACTAGTGCATGCAACCCCCTGAGCCATCCCAGCATCCCCTTAATTTTAATTCAGTTAAATATAAATTGTCTTATGAAGCTAGTGGCCACCAGATTGGACAGCACAGATTATAGAATCTTATCCCAATTAAAGTAAATTTGATTTCTTGTTCTCCAACTAGTTCATACCTTCTCCCCTTGCCTCAAACCTCCATCATTGTCTCTACTCTTCCTTTGTGCTTCCTTGAGAATACAGAATGTAAAAACTTCCAGATAAGCTCTCCATTCTTTTTTGAGAATATGAAGCTCCCTGATACAAGCTTGTGCAATCTCCTACCTCTAATCCTCTAATCCTCTAAACCTATGTACACTCACTACCATGGGGTCAATGTCCATTCTCCCATCAGAAGCTAAAGCCACATAATGCTCCAAATCCAGCCCCCATTCGAATTATCAAGGACTTTAATCTCTTCATTTAGTTCCCCTCCTTTTGCATCACTCATCTCCTCCTCTGTTGGATCACTTCCATCAGCAAGCAAATACGCTATTAACTTTCAAACTTTAGAAATCCTTCTCTTTTTTTTTTCTTCTAAGATTTATTTTATTGTTTTGAGAGAAGAGGGGTGGCAGAGCAGTCTCCATAGTTGTACATCATTAGTTGTGACATGGTTTCCTTCCACACAGGTAGATGTGGAGCCACATGGGGCAGGAATTGAACCAGGGGCCACCTACATGGTATGAAAGAATCTTCACTGTGGAACCATTCCAGCCGTTACCAGTTGCACCACAGTTAAGCATAAGGGTTTGCACGGGCCAGGGTTGGGAATTGAACCCTGGACCTCATGATAGTGAGGAAAGTGCTGAACCACTGAGCTATCCCAGTATTTCTAGAAATCCATCTTTATCCTCACTCTCCTCAACTTACCTAATGCT
This sequence comes from Craseonycteris thonglongyai, assembly GCA_004027555.1. Taxonomy (NCBI): domain Eukaryota; kingdom Metazoa; phylum Chordata; class Mammalia; order Chiroptera; family Craseonycteridae; genus Craseonycteris; species Craseonycteris thonglongyai. The sequence goes on from PVKE010006230.1 coordinate 22,979, forward strand.
GTTCATAGCCAAGTGTATTAAAAATGTTTGTTCTGGCAGTGGTTCTCAAAGCGTGGTCCTCAGGCTAGAGGCATCAGCATCACCCAGGAAGCTGTTAGAAATGCAAATTCTGAGATGCTGGGATGGCTCAGCAGATTAAGTGCTCACCTTCCATCCCTGGGGTCTGAGGATCGAGTCCCCACCCCAGCCCCAGCCCATGTGGACCCATATGCTGAATTGGGGCATGCCTTCCATGCAGGAGACCCCTGGACTGGGTTCCTGCCCTGCATCATCCCCTGCCCACATGTGTGGAATGAAACTATGTTGAAAATTGATGACATGCAGCTATGGAGACTGCCCTGGGCCCTCCTACTTCTCTCTGTCTCTGTCTGTCTCTCTGCCAAAACAATAAAATAAATATTTTTTTAAAAAAGAAAGAAATACAAATTCCCGAGCACTATCCTAGATCTTCCTAGAGTCAGAAATGCTGAGCCCAGAAATCTAGGTTTTATACGCCCTCCAGGTGATTCTGATAATCACTGGAGAACTGCAGTATGTGCTATACAATATGTACCTACACATTTACTTTCTGTTCACTCTTCCTCCCAAGGAACTCCCTACCATCTGGTTATTGATCTCAATTCTTCCTTAGCCCTTGGTCCTGGCTCTTTTCACCCTTCCCTATCTGTATTCTTTCCCATGGAGGTCTCACCCATTGCTATTGTTAAATTCCATAACCTTCTACCAAACAATGTCACCCCCATTGGTTTAATGATTAATAAAAAATAAATTAAAAAAATTCCAGAGAAGCTGGGATGGCTCAGAGGGTTAAGCGCCCACTTTGCTTGAATCCTGGCCCCGGCCCATGCGGACCCATATGCTGAACTGGGGTGTGCTTCCCATGCGGGAAGCCCCCAGTTCGGTTCTCGCCTCCTCACTGGATCCCTGGTTTGAGGGGGTGTGCCTCCCATGCAGGAGGCCCCCAGCACAATTCCCACCCTGTGCAGCCACCGCCCACTTGTGTAGAAGAAACCATGTTGAAAATTGATGATCTACAACTATGGAGACTGCTCTGGGCCCTCCCACTTATGTCTGTGTCTGTCTCTGTCTCTGTCAAAAATAATAAAAATAGATTTAAAAAAAAAAAATTCCATGACCTTCAAAGTCATATGTGTAACCTACACCTTCCTTACAGTTTTAGATTATCCTGGATCCAATTGTTTATTTGGTACCTCCATCTGAATGCATCCTACACATCCCAGTAAGTCTGAAACAGTCTTGACGTTCCCGTCTAAATTTCCCCTTCCCTGTGTCCTTGTTCCAGATTTTCCCATCTCAATAAATGGCACTTATTTAGCAGCCCCAAAAGAAACCTAAAAGTCATCCTTGAATCTTCCTTCCTCTCTTCACCCCCTCACCTCACTAGCTCCTCTTCTCTGTGTGACATGTTGACAGGTTCTGAGGACTAGGATGTGGACATCTTTGGGGAGGGTATTATTCCGCCTCGTGCACCATTTTTTAGAATGTGAAACAGAACTCTCCACTCCTTAAGTGTGCATTGCACAGTGACTCCCTTCCACAGAGCACAGTATGGAGAAGAAAAACACAAGAGAGACTTCAGTGGAGAAATCTGACAAATACTACCTCAGCCAGGTGATCAAGTCAACATCAACAGTGACGAGTCATGGATAATATACACTGTTGGTAAGTCATGCTGAGAATGGCTCTTTACCTCTGTGGTCTTCCTCCCCAATGTAGTCATGAGAAAAACCTGAGATAAATTCCAAGTGAGAGACGAATGACAAAATACCTGCCAGTACTCCTCAAAAATGACCATGTCATCAATAATGAGGCAGGTCTGAGAAACTGTCCCAGTCAAGAGGAGCTTAAGGGGACATGAAGACTAAATGTAATATGTTATCTGGTCCTTTACAGAAGTTTGCTAACCCTCAAAGCCAGTAGTTAGGCTTAGGGGGTCCAACATGCATTAGAACTCTGGAGAGTTGGTGAACACACACATTGTTGGGCTCCATCGGCAGTGTCTCTGATTTTTTTCTATCTGGGGTAGAACCCCAGAATTTGCATTTCTAACAAACTCTCAGTGACACTGCTGCTGCTGTTTTGGGGACCGCACTTTGGGAACCGCTGCTCAACCCTCACTGTCAATACTTGACATAAAGCCATTTCTTTCAAAGCTACGGCTGTGAAGGCCCCAGCTTACATGATAATTCTGACCAACTTCAGCGGGTAATTCCACAGCTCCAGCCCATGAGCCCCGCAGCCCTGCAGCTTGTGGCTGTATGACAGCTGTGCCATGAAACATCTGAGAAAGGGCAGAGGCTTAGCTGTTGCAACAAAGAAACCCCCAAAATAGCAATTTAACTACAAAAAAGGTTAGTTCCTCTCATGTCAACATTCTAGCTCCTCTAGGATGACAGGGTGATTCTGAGTCACATGGTCATTCAGAGACCTCTTTGTCTCCATTCTGTGGTTCTGCCATCCCCTAAGATGTTATTCTGTTCTGCATGGTCAAAGATGGGTCCTTGCCATGTCCACATTCAGGCACCTGAGAAAGGGTAAAGGCAAAAGTCCCTGGCAAGTGGCTCAGCCTATGTCAGAAAAAACCAGAGGCTGCTCTGGTTTTACTTCTGCCTACTTCTCATTGGCTCAGTATGAGAGGCTAGGAAATGCAGCCTCTTCTTAGGCAGCCCTATACCTAGGAAGATGAAGAGATTTGAGAGGACAATTAGCAGGCTGCCCAGGGACACTGCGCTAATTTTTGATGACTTAAGAAAACAAAGGTTCTGTTGTTTGTCATGCTACATTACACGTCCATGCCAGGTAGCTAGAGGCTTGTTTCAGGTTCATGTTGTCCTCACCTTTGGGTCCAGGTTGAAGGAGAAGTACTACATATTTCAAATTTTACTTTTTAAAAATTTGTGTTAAAATACAACATGCATACAGAGAAGTACACACATCAAAGTATACATACAGCACAGTGAGTTTTCTTCACAAAATGAATACACCCATGTATCCAGCTCACAGGTAAGAAACAGCATGACCAGTGTACCAGAGGTCACCTTGTACCCTGAGTTACGACCCTCCTGTCAAGAGGAACCACTATTAAGCCTGAACCACAGATCCATTGGTATTGCTGTGTGATACTCTTCTGATGAATACGTTGTTTATCCATTCTACTGTTGATGAACACTGTTCATTTCCAGTTTTAATGTCACTAATAGTGCTTCTGTGCACATTCTAATATATGTCTCCTGGTGAATATATATTGCATTTCTCTTGGGTAAGTACCTTGGAGAAGCTGAGTCAGAGAGATAGGGTAGGTTTATGGTCAGTCTTATGGCCAAACAGTTCTCCAAAATGGTTGTACCAGTTCACATACCCCTGGCAGTATGTAAGAGCTCTGGTCACTCCATGACTCCACCAACACTTAGAACATCAAGCACCGAGTCTATCCCGGTTGGACTCAAGCACTGAGTCTATCCCGGTTGGACCTTGCTGAAAAACACATAGGCCAATTTTCATTTACAGAAGCCACAGGATATCTAGGGAGACACATGTGCAATGTATTCAGTATGACCCCTCATCCAGAGCTCTCATTCACTGGACCAGGATGCTCAAACCGGCAGTTCAACAAACTTCATAGCCCAGATATAAAATCTACAGATTTTATGTAAAAATCTGGTTATTTTGCTTCTGAAAAAAAAAAAAAAAATTAATGATCCAGGAACACAGGGCCCATATTCCCTCGTAACTTCAAAGGCTGGAATTGAGTGAGTACCCATGATTCCCAATTCACCATTCACGCTATTCCCTATGCCTGCCATGATTAACCTACTTTATTCATTTACTACCTTAGCTCCATGACCACAGTAGACCATTGAGTTTCAACCCATGCAGTAGGCTTCCCTCTCAGCCCTGCTTGAGGCATCCAACATGACTAATCAAGGCATGCCTTACCTGTGTTTGGATATGAGGACTGTGTCAGAAATACTTTCTCTGCCTCCAAATATCTCCTTATAACAATTTCTACTTTGTATTAAGAACTGCTCTTTTTCAACAGGCATATCTTAAATAGGATTAAAACTATTGGAATGAGGAGACAGTTCACTGTCCTTTTGATGGCAAGTATTTCTTGCTTCAGATATCCCCAAGCTTAGTGGCTTAAAAAACACTTCACTTGAACATGATTTTGTGGGTTAGTAACTTGATCAGAACATAGTGGGAATAGCTCATCTCTGTTCTGTGATGTCTGGGGCCTCAGCTAGAAAGGCTCAAATAGCTAAGGTCTGGTTGGACAACCGGGGTCATACCTCTCAGCTTCAGTCCTTGCTGTTCACTGGGTTCTTCAGTTCTCCTCTGCATGGCCTCTGCACAAGTTCTCTTGGACTTCCTCATAGCCTGATAGTCTCAGGATAGTCAGATTTCTTACAGGGGGGCTGGCTTCCCCTAGAGAGCAAAAGCAGAAGCTTCCAGGTCTTCTTTTTTTATTATTGATTCTTATTTTATTTGACAGAGAGACAGAAAAAGACAGAGAGAGAAGGAGGGCCCAGAACAGTCTCCATAGTTTTATGTCATCAGTTTTTGACATAGTTTTATTCCACACAGGTGGGAGCAGGGCTGCACAGGGCAGGAACCAAGCCAGGGACTTCCCGGATGGGAAGCTCACCCCAGTTCAGCATATGGATCTGCACAGACCAGAGTTGGGATTCAATCCTTGGACCCTGGGGCTACAAGGCGAGTGCTCAACTTGCTGAGCTATCCCAGCGTCCTCCAGACCTTAAAGCTTAGGCCTGGAACTGCCTTTTATCTGCTATGTTCTGCTGGTCAAAGCAAGTCACAAGATCAGGTTCAATTCAAGGGGAGTGGAAATAGACTCTGCCTCTAGGTGGGGACAACACAATTAGTGACCTCTTCAATCTATCCTACCTCCCTCCTTTCCTGTCTTTCTTTATCCTCCTTCATTCCTCTCTGCTACTCTGCTTTCCACAAACAAGTATGGGATGTTACAACCACTGTACTAATTATAGGAGCACAGAGATAAAACATAATTCTGACCTCAAGAAGCTTATAATCTAATGGACGCGATAAACCAGCAAACTGATAATTACATTAGAGTGAAAAGTGCAATCATATGTACATGCAGGGTTTTTAAAAGACCGGTCAGTATATTATTCATACTTGTAATTTGTACACCTAATTTAGAGCCTGGGTCAGACCCTCTATAATCACTAATTAAACCAAGGAGTTAATGACTATCATTAACACCTGAGCACAGATGAGTTTATATGATTACTTCCTAAGGAGATGAATAACTAGAGAGATGTCTTTAAAAGTTGAATTAAATTAACTGCCTAGTTATTAATTTGCCCAATGATAAAAATCTCAGGAATTAAATATTTCTATTATTTAGCATAAAATATTAATTTATGTGTGCAGAGTCTTTGAAGTACCCCAGAAACCTGAACATTTTCAGTCTTTTATTGAAAATGACTGGAGTAAGCATCCTGAGATCACTGGGACATGTGGGGGGAAAGCAAGTAGAAGAAGCAGCTAACAAAGGTGGAAGGGTCCTGAAGAGACAGTGGTATGGTTGGGGGTAATTTCATTTATCTCATAGTTCTGCCTGGAAACCTGCCCCATTTGCCTGGCATTCGTCATATTGAGGCAAAAGTTGCTTGAAGGAAACACATGCTTGTTTGTTTAAGTCCTTGCTTGTCAAGATTTTTGTGAGCTGCAGTCAAATATCCTGTTTTTCTAACTGTATACACAGAAAGCAGGGCCTTGAGGGGCAGAGAATGGAGAAATAGATGCTGCAAAGTGGTCTAGAGACAGGTTCCTTAGAAGCAGAGCTGAAAATGGGGTGCTTGTTTAATTTCTTCACTGAGAAGGTACTCGCAGGAAAACCTGAGGGAGTGAGGGGAGCAGGACCCAGCAGGAGTAAAAGCCAAACAGCAATGTGACCGCAGGTGAAGTTACTCTCCTCCTGATCCCATGGGGCACTGCAAAGTATAAATTGCAACGTTATGAGTCTGTCTGCCTTGGGGCATGGGAACTGGGCTTTTGTACCCCACAACAGTCAGCCATTGCCTGTGACCACCCCAGTGTGTTTGGGGGGTGGGAGATGAAAACTGTGGCAGCTCTCATGGCCCAAGGGCCCTACTAGATAAAGTTGCAGACGTGAGCCCTTTGCAACAGCACCTGCAGCAGCTGTGGGACAGTAGAAGGGATCCCAGGGGATCTGGACGGGGCGCCAACAGCATCTGCTATAGAAGATGACTAATTCTTTCCATGATTTATGAAAAACCTTAAAATCTAATTTACACACATACCTGTAAGAACGACTAAAATGTACGATCACACTGACCAGTATGTGTCCCAAATGCTGGTGAGAATGGAGCGATCGGAACTCTCTTACATTGCTGGCTCAACCACTCTGGAAAAATATTTGTCTATACCTACTAAAGTTAAACACATGATAAAACTATGACCAAGCAACTGCCCTCCTGAAAACATACCCAGTAGAAGTGAGTGCTTGGGTCCATCAAAATACATGTAATAATGTCAGCAAGAAAAAGGAATGTACTATTGATGGATATGAAAGGAATTGTCCGAGTGGAAGAAGCCAGCCTTCAGTGGTTACATACTATACAATTCCACCTACATGACATTCTAAAAAAGACAAAGTTGTAGTGACGGAGACTAGATTGGTGGTTGTCAGGGATTAGAGGTGAGGAATAGCAGGGAATTGCTTGGGATGATAGAACTGTATCTTGATGGCTGGTTGTATAAATCTACACTACACACATGCTAAAATTTATAAAATGGTGCATCAAAAAAGCCAAAAAATAAAAATAACTTAAAAAAAGATATGTATACAAATGTTCACAGCACCTTATTTATGGCAGCCTAAACTGGAAGCTTCCCAAGCATCCATTCAGGGGAATGATTTGCAAACTGTGATATATTCATACTAAGAAACACTGCCCAGTGCTGCAAAAGAACAAATTATTGGTGTGTGCAATAGCACGCCGGGTGAGTCTCCCAGAATATTAAGAGACCAGACACAAAAGAGACCAGAATGTATGATTTCACTTTCATAATATTCAAAAACAGGCAAAATGAACCTAAGACAATACAAGCAGGACTGTGACTAGAAGGGGACACATGGTGCTAGAAATGTGCTCTATCTTGATCTGAGTGGTGATTTCATGACGTATGCATTTGTAAAAGTTTATTAAGCTATAGATTTCAGATCTGTATTTCGACTTGTATAAGCATTGCTACTCTGGTGTCTAAAAATGCTTTAAATTTTTAAAGAAATTATTTTATTCTACTTTATGTATGTTCAGAGGGAGTTGCACAAAGTGCTAAACTTCTCTGTCGACTATTGGTTCCTTGAGAGGAGGTTTCTTATCTCCACTTGACAAACAGACAGGGCACCATGCTAGGCTCTAGAAACACACAGAAGAAAAGATGTGGCCTCTGCCCTCGATAAATATTTGCTAAAGAGGATGAAGATGTTTGGAATGCACCAAATTCCGATTACATTTTGTCCTGCATGCTGAAAATGTAGCTGCATGAGAACAAATTACCATTTTTCACAAGAGAAAAATAGGCTTTAAAAAAGACCTATTAGGGGGGAAGCTGGGATGGCTCAGTGGGTTAAGCGCTCACTTTGCAGCCCCGGGGACCGAGGATTGAATCCCAGCCCTGGCCCATGCGGACCCATGTGCTGAACTGGGGAGTGCCCCCAGTTCGGTTCTCACCGGGGAGAGACCCTGTCCCAGTTCCTGCCCTGTGCAGCCCTGCGCCCACCTGTGGAATGAAACTATGTGGAAAAACCAATGATGTGCAACTATGGAGACTGTTCTGGGCCCTCCCCCTTCTCTCTGTCTCTGTATCTCTCTCTCTCTCTCTCTCTCTCTCTCTCTCTCTCTCTCTCTCTCTCTCTCTCTCTCTCTGTCAAAAAACAAACAAACAAAAACTTTAAAAAAGACCTATTGGTGAAGCTGGGATGACTCAGTGGGTTAAGCACTTGCTTTGCAGCCCCAGGGACTGAGGATTGAAACCCGGCCCTACCCATGTGCACCCATATGCTAAACTGGGGCATGTTTCCCATGCGGGAGGCCCCCAGTTCTGTCCTCCCCCGCACCCCCCAGTTCGGTCCTTTGCTTGAGGGTGCACACCTCCCATGCAGGAGGCCCCCAGCCCAGCTCCCACCCTGTGTGGCCCCCGCCCACCTATGTGAAATGAAACCATGTAGAAAACTGATGATGTACAACCATGGAGACTGCTCTAGACCCTCCCCATTCTCTCTGTCTCTGTCTCTCTCTGTCTCTGTCTGTCAAAAACAATAAAATAAATCTTTAAAAAATAAAGACCTATAATACCACTGTGAGATTGGGAGGGGATTAGACCTTATTTAATACAGACCACTTCTAAAGGAAAAACCATGGCTATGAAAAAGCATGAATCAAAATTCATAAAGAATGATCAGAGGAGCAGTGTTTTGTGTGCTTCTTACTTTCTAATAAAGCTTCCTGGGAACATTGTTCTTTCTTCTTGTCCACATGTTAGTTTGGTTTATTCTTGTTTTGTCTTATGGCTTCATGTTGCTCACAAAAATTTTCCAAATAAAAGTTTAAGTCTATTCCTTGTAAGAAAAATACTAAACTTTGACACATTTATTTAAGGAGGTTGCTTACATATGTTAAGTTTGAATGACATTCTGATTCAATTTTTACACATCTTTTTCATGCTTCCAAATATTGTCAGTTTATCCTTAAAAATAATTTCAGGGGAAGCTGGGATGGCTCAGCGAGTTAAGCACTCGCTTTGCAGCCCTGGAGACCAGGGATCGAATCTCAGCTCTGGCCCAGACGGACCCATGTGCTGAACTGGAGTGTGCCCCAAGTTCAGTTCTTGCCGGGGCCTATGCGGGAGGCTCTTGGCCCAGTTCCTGCCCTGCACAGCCCCGCGCCCACCTGTGAAGTGAAACTATATGTAAAAATAATGCTGTCAACTATGGAGACTGCTCTGGGCCCTCCCCCTTCTCTCTGTCTGTCTGTCTCTCTCTCTGTCAAAAACCAATAACAATAAATCTTTAAAAATAAATAAGTAAAAAAAATTTAAGGGGAAGCCCGGATGGCTCAGTGGGTTGAGCGCTCACCTTGCAGCGCCAGGGACGGAGGATTGAATCCTGGCCCTGGCCCATGCAGACCCACATGCTGAACAGTTCTCTCTCTGTCTCTGTCTGTCTCTCTCTCTCTGTCTCTGTCAAAAAAACAATAAATAAATAATAATAATAATAATTTCAAACAGAAAGAGCAGATAACTAGATATTTTAAATTATTTTAAAACATAGTATTTATAAAATCAGTTATTATATATTACAAAAAGATAGGTGTTGCATACATTTTCCTAATATTAACACATTTATTTCACAAAGATCTATTCATTATCTTTTTCAATTTAGTTAACTTGTACTGACCATGTGGGAAGCACTTAACAGATGAAGCACGTCAAAGATAAATAAGACACCACTTTCGCCTGCAGGAACTTAAAATATGACAGGGTGTGGCAAATTAAATGATAATAATAATACAAGAATTAAACTATATATAATTATATAAGAATATTTAAAAATTTCTATAAGGACATAAAGAACAGAAGTGACACCAGTAGACATGAGATGATTACAAGCTATGACAGTGGCTATGTTATCTTTTTGGTAAAAAGGAGAAAAAAATATTTGTATTTGCTTATATATACTTAAACTCTGAAACGATTCATGAAAAACTAAAAGGTTATCCTGGGACAGTGAGGAGAATTGAGCAAATGGAAAGAAGAGTTTTTACTGAGCACCATCTTATACTGGAAACCTTGTGAAATGTACAAATTTGTTTTTAAATGTATTTAATGTTGTTTCCAAGGGAAAGAATGAGTGAGGTAGGGTGAGCAGGCTTAAGATTGGCTAGTTTGATCATTTCAGTAGGTTCTGGGCATAGGGGCCATTGCAAATTGCAGGTGAATCTTTTACTATCTCTAGGAATCTGGGAGGGGTAGTATCTTTGGGTTCAGCAAGGCCCCAAGATGTCAAAGCATCAGAAAAAAATAGAAAAAAAACCCCCAAAACATGGTTATTACAATATTGCTTGTGAAATGGTTAAATATTAATATAAGAGTATATCTTCTCTCTCTTGGAATAACTGCCTGACTTGTAGCTCCATTGTCTCTGATACACAAGATGACCCTCATCCCCACTGGCCAAGTCTTCAATATTACATGATGGTTCCTGGCCATGGCTAATTGGTTCAGAGTAGGCCCAAGATGGATCAATGAGCTTCTCTCTACTGAAAAATCTGATACTTAAAACATACAGACACAGGAAAAAAGTATTTCTGGAGCTGAGTTCCTTCGAGGGTAATAATTATTTTCTACACCTGACTGTTCAATATGGTATCCACTAGGCACATGTGGCTATTGAGCTCTTGATATGTGGCTGGTCTGAATTGAGATGTAACATAAATTACCAGATTTTAAAGACTTAATACAAAAACTAAAATGTAAAAAAAAAAACAACTCAATAAATTTTAATATTGATTACATGTTGAAAGGATAGTATCTTGGATATATTGGTAAAATAAACATATGAAAATTAATTTCACCTATTTATCTTTTCTTCCTTTTCTTTTTTGATATGGTACTAGAAAAAGTAAAATGACATCTGTGGCTCATGTTCTGTCTCTTGGACAGCACTACTCTAGACAAAAGAGAGATTGGTGAACACTCAGTGAAGAATTTCTACCTTCTTCCCTCCCCATGTCTTGGCCATTGAACTCCCCCTTCAGTTATTTGAAAACCTCATAATGCTTCATGTATGTGTGTGTATAAACTAGCTGGAGTTCACTTCTATTTTGGGCCACAAAATTAAATCATAGAATGTAGTAAGGGTTCAGAAAAGGATTGAATCATCTTGGGTTCAAACTGATCAGAGAGGGGAGACATGTGGGTTGATCACATGTATTTACCCCCACTCATCCCTAAGTTCACTAAAATAACCACATAGGAATTAAAAAAAGCAAACTTTATTAGGACACAGAGAACAGGAGAAGCGACAACATACAGACAAGTGATATTAACACCGTTTTAAAAGATGGAAAGAGAAAGATAGTGAGACTGGCGTTAGTATATCAGAGAAAGGTATAATCAAATGCTGCAGCGGGGGCAGGGTTGTGGGGGAGGGCAAGAGAATAAAAATAAAGGAAGCTGACTTCTGCAACAAAACACTGGCAAAGTTCACGGAGTAGAGATACAAGGGACTGTTGTAGATAGGGGTATATTAGTAATCTACTGCTGAGCAACAAATCACCCCAAATGGTTCCTGTGGGTCAGGAAGTCAAACAATTCACTATGAGGACAGCTAGTTTTTGTTCAACTGTGTGTGGGTCTTACCTGAAAGACTCAAAGGTGAGGGCTGGAGTCACCTATCTGGCAGTTAATGCTGGTTCTTGGCTGGGACCTTAGCCGGGAGTGTTGGGCAGAACACCCACATGTGGCTTCTCCATGTGGCCTGGGTTTCCTCACAACTGGTCTCCGTAGTGAGTATAAAAGGAGAAGACAGGGCAGGGTGAAGTCATAGCACCTTTTATGACCAAGCTCAGAAGTCACAGAGCATTCCTTTTGCTGCATTCTATTGGCTGTGGCCATTACAAAGTTCCACCCAGATTCAAGAGGAGGGAACACAGATCTCCACCTCTCCATTGAGGTATGTCAACACCAGCTTGTAAAAATGTCTGTGGGGTGGGATATATATTGGTGTGGCCATTTAGGAAAATATAATTTGCCACAGGGGTAAAAGCTGGGGCCTATTACAGGGATGTCCAAATAAGGAAGGAGCATTTAGAATCCTAAGGCCTCTCCCCTGTCCCACGCTGTCCATCAGCTCCTGCCCAGTTCCAGGAATGAAGAATCTGAACCAGAGAATCTTTCTGTTCAGGGACACCAGGCATAGATGAGACCTTACTAAAAACAAGGATTGAACAAAAGTCGGCCTACTAATGGCATGGGGTGAGGGGTGATTCCTGGTGTCCTTCTGTTGGGCTCCTAGGATGTTGACTATCAGAAGGATTACCTCAAAGAAGGGCATTAGAGGATTCTTTTTTAGAGAAATTCTCAACATACAAGAAAAGACCTATAGGTATAAACGATCAGGGTTCTCCAGTGAAATGAAGAGTAAGGTACTATTAAAAAAAAAAAGAAAAAGTATTGTTCATAGATGAAAAAGGGAACTTCTGGTTCTAAAATAATGAAGTAGCATCAACATTTCTTCTGTCTGATGTGAAATATCCAAAATCAACAAGGAGATCAAGAAACAAAAATGCAAATTCATCATCAGGGAAGCTCAGAATGCTCTGAATCCTTAAACCAAAATATGGGGATAGAACAGTCAATCAGAGATCAGTTTCAACTTCAGAGATCAGTTCCGATTACAGAAACACACATACACATACACGTAGAGGATACTTATAATTGCAGAGATTAGAAAATAATCAGCATAGAACACTTGCCCAAGATAAGTGTTGCATCCTGAGATACTAAAACCAATAACCTCCTATTTGCAAAAGCAGAAAAGGGTTCACAGGCTGTTGGTGATGTCTTCCCTAGACCCTTTTGCTAGAAGCCTTAAGATACACTGTTTCTCAGACCTTTTATTTCCATCTTTGTGGTCAAGAGGGGACCCAGCTTTCTCGTGTTGCAGGAGGCTCACAGGGATGTCCAAGAGGAGACTCAACCCAGAACAGCAGTGACTAGGTTCTTGTCTCTGGGCGAGAAAGAATTCAAGAGCGAGACAGATACAGGAAAATGAAAGCGATTAACTGAAAACAAAAGTTCAATTTAGGAGGAAAGTGTGAGTGAACTGAGAGAATGGGTCATTCCAAAGAAGTCACGATCATGAGTTTTTACCCCTTCCCAGGTGGAAATTAGTGACATCCCATTGAAGTGATTCATTCATCTCCTCCCCCTGGGTGGGACCCTCTGTTTTCTACTTTTTCTTCCTTAATTGGTTCCTCCATGGTACCAGATGTATGATGGGAGTTATAATAACCACAATGCAAATGACATTGTAATGACATTAAAATTAGTTAAAGGTCAGATCCCTGGTCATTGGGGCCTTGCTGGTTAAAACTGGTGCTTGTTTTTCTCCAACTGTAGGTGCTGGATACAGTCACTTGGTACTTGTATATCCAGTGAGGTATCTCCCATTGTGCTACCTCTCCTGCCTCACTCAGACCTCCTTCCCTCCAGGAGGAGGGTCAGGAGAGATCCCCAGGCCCTATCTTGTCTACACCCCACACTCAGTCCTGCTTTCACTACCTGCCTTGAGTCCAGGACTTTTATCATTAGGCCCTTTACTCATATTTAAGAAGCCCTGGAGGCCAGCTTAGCCCTCACTTCCTGCACTCCGAACCCAGAAAGGCCCTGTATGTTCCTTGTTCTGTCCTTCCTTGCCAATGTCTACTCATGAAACTTTTCTTCTACTGTGCAACAACAAAGTCCACGATATCCTCAGCTTCTCTGCACCAGTCCCCCTTCCTGCTTCAGTGGAAATCTAACTTCCTTCTGAGGACATTGTATCCCCTGCAACCTTCCCAAGGGTGGCTGTTTTTTTTCCCTCCCACACGGGGCTGGAGGTGGTAGGCATCCTCCTTACTCTGAATTGCTGCTTCTAGATCATTCTCCCTCTCTATTCTCCAATCCTCAGTTTTAAATATCATCTATAAGCTTGCATCACCCACTACCTCATTATTGCTGTAATCTGCTCCTCCAGGGCATTCTCCTCATTCTTGACAATTTTAGCTCTTGGCTTAAAATCACTCTAACACTATTCCAATTTTAATGTTGGGTGATTTCAACCTTCTGCCTTTCACTTTCTTAAACTTTTACAATATGATTGGTCTTTGTCCATGTCAGCCACTCACTTCTATGGTCATACCCAAGACCAGCTGGCCATGGACCAGGGCTAGTGGGCTGGCTAGCTTTTACTAGTGGTCCACATAAGATAAGCACAGAAATTCTAAAATAAACATTTAGAAACTTTTATAGCAATTTGACATTGCTGAGATGTCCAACCATGTGGTCAGTGATTTATTGATTAGTGTATTTTACATGTCTTTAAAAAAATTTTTTTCATAGATGAAGTATTATAGAATTGTACACCTGGAACCTATGTAATTTTTACTAACCAATGTCACCCTAATAAATTTACAATAAAAAAATTTTTTTTCCCCCATTTGTTCTAGTAGTGTGTGAGAGGGGGCTTATAACAGATTGGTGAGGGGAAGAGAGAAAAAGACCTAGTTTATCACTACAGCTGGTCTGAGATGCCCTGCTTAGACCTTGTCAGTATCAGATTCTGCTTCTGTGACATAATCACAGTTTTCAACCATTTCACTTCTGGCTTCCATCCATTATTATATCTCCACTAATTCTTTGGCCTACTAGAACCTTCAAGTCATTAATTCTGTTACTCTTGCACCATTTTTTTGTTTGTTTGTTTTTGACAGAGACAGAGAGAGACAAAGACAGAAAGACAGAGAGATGGGGAGGGCCCAGAGCAGGCTCCATAGTTGCATGTCATCAGTTTTTGACATAGTTTCATTACACACAGCTGAGTGAGGGCCATGCAGGGTGGGAACTGGGCTGTGGGCCTCCCACATGGGAGGCCTGCCCCCTCAAGCCAGGGGCCAAACCAGGGACAAAAATCAAAGTGGGGGCCTCCCACATAGGAGGCACATCCCAGTTCAGCATATGGGTCCACATGGGCTGGAGCCGGGATTTGATCCTTGGTCCCTGGGGCTACAAAGTGAGCGCTTAACCCACTGAGCTATCCTGGCTTCCCCATTTCTTTTTTTTTTTTTTTTTATTGTTCAATGTATTGGGGTGATACTGGTTGATAATAATTACATAGTTTCCTGGTGTACAATTCTACACTACATTGTCTATGTATTATATTATGTGCTCAGCACCCAGAATCAGCTCTATTCCCTGTACCATCTTTCTTGCCCTTTGTCCCATCCTAATCCAGCTTAAGCTTCATGACCAGTAATTATCATCACACTCTCCTCTTCCTTTTTCTCTTTTCCTTCCTCATACTCATTTAGCCAAACTTCAAAACTGATTACATCCGCCTCCACACCTGTTCTGGGTCTGTGTCCATAGAGCTGAACAAGCTGGAGAAAAACTCTAAATGCCTGTGAAGAGCTTCAATTTGATCCTTGGTGCTGCCCAAGATTCACATGTTGTTCTCCTTGTTCATTCACTCCCTATTCTCCCATACAGCTACTTCACACCTTCTCCTTTCTCATACAGCTGGTACCTCCTTCTCCATTTTCACTCTCAACTGATAACCTTGCTTCCTATCTCAGGCATCTTAGAATCTGAGCTTGGAGCTTCCACACACCCCCACTGCCACATCTAAGATGTCTTTACCATCTTGCACTCACATGCTCTGTTACCATAGATACTGTAATTACTATTCATGCCCTTAACCAAAGTCAACATCTCTTCTTGTACATCAGGTCCTATCCTCTCTTGTTCATTCACAGAAATCACTTCAGTGTTTCTCTACTGGGTCATTCTCATCTGGACACAAGTATGCTGTTGTGGCTCACACATTAAAAAACAAAACAAAACAAAAAATTCTCTCAATTTACCATAACCATCATCTACCACCCTGTTTTTACTTTGCAGCCAAACTCCTCTGAAGGTTTCTGTGTTACTATCTTTAATTTCTTCCTG
Organism: Craseonycteris thonglongyai; assembly: GCA_004027555.1. Classification (NCBI taxonomy): domain Eukaryota; kingdom Metazoa; phylum Chordata; class Mammalia; order Chiroptera; family Craseonycteridae; genus Craseonycteris; species Craseonycteris thonglongyai. Next base: position 38,780 of record PVKE010006230.1, read on the forward strand.
TATTCTCTCTGAAATCAATTCCAATCTGGCTTTCATGCCCACAGAGAAAATTCCTGAAGCAGTTCTTTTCATGATTACCAATAACCTCCACATGAAGAAATCTAGTGTTCCTGAATTTCTTAGAAAGAAATCTTAGTCATCCTCTTCTCTTAACAATTAACATTTGACACAGTTAATCACTCTCTTCTTCACCAAATCTTGTAAATTTGATCTCAATTTTCTTTCTACCTCACTGGCCATTCTTTCTCAGTTGCCTTTGCTGGTTCTTCATTGTCAACCACTTCATATGGGAGTATTCCAGGACTCTGTCTTTGATCTCTTCTATTTATACATATTTCCTTGGTGATGTCATCCAATCACATGACTTCACATGTATATAAAAACTCCCAAATTTATATATCCAAACAGACCTCAATCTCAAATTCCAGACTTGTATATCCAAATGCTTACCTAGCATCTCCATTTAGATGTCTAGTGGGGAAAGCAGGGTGGGTCAGCAAGTTGAGTGCTCATCTTGCAGCTCTGGGGTCTGAGGATCGTATCCCGGCCCTGGCCCATGCAGACTCATATGCTGAACTGGAGTGTGTCCCCAGTTCAGTTCTTGCTGGGGTGAGCTTCCTATGTGGGAGGCCCCTGGTTCAGCCCCCGATCTAGGCGTGCTGCCCATGTAGGAGGTCCCCAGCTCACAGAGGTGTGTCTCCCATTCAGGAGCCCTCTCTCCCTGGTCCATTTTCTGCCCTGTGCAGTCCTGCGTTCACCTGTAGAACAAAACCATATTGAAAACTAATAACATGCAACTATGGAGACTGCTCTGGGCTCTTCCTCTTCTCTCTGTCTCCCTCTGTCTCTCTGTCTCTCTATCAAAAACAATAAAAAGAATCTTTAGATGTCTAGTGCACAACTCATGCTTACCGTGTGTAAATTGCTCTTTATCCACAAGGTCCTGTGTCCACAGCATTTCCTACTTCAGTGGATGGTGACCTCATCTTTTCAAATGTTTAAGCCAAAAAACTTCCACTCATCCTTGATGGTCTCCTTCTTTTATACCCCACACTTAAACCATGCACAAATCTTGTCAGTTACATCTTTAAAACATATATAAAATTTTCCCATTTCTCATTTTCACTGCTGCCAGCCAGCCAGAAGTAAGCCAGCACCATTTCTTGACTGGATTATTGAAATAACCTTCTTTTTCTTTTTAAGATTTATTTTATTGATTTTTGACAGAGAGAAACAGAGACAGAGAGAGACAGAGAGAAGGCGGAGGGCCCAGAGCAGTCTCCATAGTTGACATTAGTTTTCCATATAGTTTCACTCCACAGGCGGGCACAGGGCTGCACAGGGCAGGAACTGGGATGGGAGCCTCCCACATAGGTCCCGGCGAGAACTGAACTGGGGGCACACCCCAGTTCAGCATGTGGGTCCGCATGAGCCGGGGCCAGGATTCGATCCTCGGTCCTCGGGGCTTCAAAGTGAGCGCTTTACCCGCTGAGCCATCCCAGCTTTCCCTGAAATAACCTTCTGATCCCCTTCAGTCTACATTCTACCCAACTGCAACGGGTACTACTGGACACTAAATAATTTGGCCCCACCATTACCTCTCTGATCCCTTCTCTTATCATTCTCTACCCTGACCACTCCACCCTAGCATCACTGTCCTCCTTAATATTCTCCAAATATATCAGGCATGTCCCTCCTCAGAGCCTTTACATCTGCTGTTCCTTTTGTCCGGAACTTTTTTCTCCCAGAACCTATATGGCTCTCCTCTCAGCTCCTTCACATCTTTGCTCAAATATCACATGGTCAAGAGTCCTGACCTTATCGTCATATTTGTAATTCTAATCTGACTTCCTCTCCCCACTGTCACTCAATTCTTCTACCCTGCTCTGCTTTTCTTATCACTTTGTAACACACAATGCAAGCTATTTATATTTATTTGTTTATTTATTTTATCTGTTTTCTCTCCAAGAATTGCTTAAGGCAAGAATTTTGTCTGTTTTGCTCATATGCATTTATCCCAAGTACCTAAAACAGTATTTGACATATGGTAAGCACCAAATAAATATTTGTTAAATGAATGAATGAATGGACAAATGAAGAATGCAGGCAGGCAGGGCTGAATAAAAAAATCACTGAAGAATTCTTATTTGTAGAATCAATCTATTAGTGAACCTAGAAGGATGAGGAAATAAAGAGGTTCCCATCTGTGAACAGTATCAGTCTTGGTTGGTTGAGGAGAGAGATAAAGACTAAAGTAATTCACTAACCATGAATCTTATGTCATAGCAGGAGACTTCAACATACCACTTTCAACAATCATAGATCAATCAAGAAAGACCTAGTAGACATGTATAGAACCCTATATCTACCAACAGCAGAATATATATTTTGTTTCAAGTGACTTCCTGAACATTCTCCAAGAAAATCCTATGTTAGGTTACAAAATAAGTCATGAGAAATTTAAAAAGACTGAAATATACAAAGTATCTTTTATGATCAAAATAAAATGAAGCAAGAAATCAATAACAAAAAAAAATTGAAAATCCTCAAATATGTACAAATTTAACAAAGAACCAATGTGTCAAAGAAGAAATCACAAGGGAAATTAGAAAACATTTTGAGACAAATGAAAAGAAATATACAACATATCAAAACATAGGATTCAGTGAAAATAGCACTAAGCAGAAAATTTATGGCTATAAATGTACACATTAAGAAATAAGAAAGGGATGCCAGGATGGCTCAGTGGGTTGAATGCTCACCTTGCAGGCCTGGGGACAGGATTAAGTCCAGGTCCTGGATCCAGCCTGTGCAGATCCATATGTTGAACGGGGGTGTGCTTCTCATGTGGGAGGCCCCAGGCTCATAGGAGCATACTTCCCATGCAGGAGGCCCCTGGAGCCCAGTTCTTACCCTACACAGCCCTGTGCCCACCTGTGTGTAATGAAACTATGTCAAAAACTGATGACATACAACTATGAAGACTGCTCTGGGCCCTCTCCCTTCTCTCTCTCTCTCTGTCAAAAGCAATAAATCTTAAAAAATAAGAAAGATCTAAAATTAATTACCTAACCTCACACTACTTAAAAGAAGAACAAACTAAACTTAAACCTAACAGAGGAAGGTAATACTAAAGATTAGAGCAGAGATAATTGAAATGAGAAATAGAAAAATAATAGAGTCAACAAAATCAAAATTTAGTTTTTCATAAAGGTCAAAAAAATAGACAAACCTTTAGTTAAATTGACAAAGGCTGGGGGGAGAGACTTAGAAGACATTAAAATCAGAAATGAAAGTAGGGACACTATTGCAAATTTTACAGAAAAACAAATGATTATAAGGAGTTACTATGAATGTTTCTATGCCAATAAATTGGATAACCTAGATAAAATGAACAAATTACTAGAAACGCACAATATAACAAAACTAAATCATGAAGAAATAGAAAATCTGAATAGACCTATATTAAGAAGATTGAATGAGAGAAGCCTGGATGGCTCAGTGGGTTAAATGCTCGCCTTACAGCCCCAGGGACCAAGGACTGAATCCCAGTCCTGGCCCGTGCAGACTCATACGGTAAGCTGAACTGGGGTCTGCTTCCCATGTAGGAAACCTCCAGTTTGGTTCTCACCCCACAGTTCGGCCCATTGCTTGAGGGGGCATGCCTCCCATTCGAGAGACCCCCAGCCTAGTTCCCACCTTGCACGGCCCACGCCCAGCTGTGTGTAATGAAACTATGTCAAAAACTGATGATGTACAACTGTGGAGACTGCTCTGGGCCCTCCCCCTTCTCTCTATCTCTGTCTGTCTCTGTCAAAAACAATAAAATAAATCTTAAAATAAATAAATAAAAGAAGGTTGAATTAGTAATAAAGTCTCCCAACAAAGGAATGCCCTGGACCAGATGACTTCACTGGTGGACCCTACCAAATATTTTTTAAAAAGTGAACACTAATTCTTCCCAAACTGTCAAAATTTAAAGAGAAAGGAATACTCTCTAACTTATTCTATAAGGCCAGGGTTACCCAGATATCAAAAACCAAAGACACTACAAGAAACAAAGTTTACAAACCAATATCCCTGACGAATACTGATGCAAAAGTCCCCTATAAAATACTAGCAAACTGAATTCAACAGTATATTAAGAAAGACTATATACTTTGACCAAATGGGATTTGTTCCTGAAATGCAAGTCTGGTTCAACATATAAAAATCAATCAATGAAATACACCACACTAATAGAATGATGGAAAAACCTGCATGATCACCTCAATTGATACAGAAAAAGTATTTGACAAAATTCAGCACCCTTTATAAATGAAACAAACAAACAAAAAACACTCAGGGGTGCCAGGATAGCTCAGCAAGTTGAGCAATTACCTTGCAACCATGAGGTCCATGGATGAATCCTCGCCCTGGCCCTTGCAAACCCTTATACTGAACTGTGGCTAAACTGGTAACCACTGGGATGGTACAGTGGCAAAAGATCTTACCGCCCATGTGGGAGGCCCCCAGTTCGGTTCCCACCCTGCCTGACCCCATATCCACCTGTGTGGAATGAAACTATGTCACAACTAATGATGTACAACTATGGAAATTGCTCTGGACCCTTCCCCCCTTCTCTCTCTCTCTCTCACCTTCTCTCAAAAACAATAAAATAAATCTTTTAAGAAAATCTTAATGAACTAAGCATAGAAGAAACTTCCTCAACATAATAAAGGCCATATATGAAAAACCCATACTCAATGTGAAAGACTGAAAGCTTCTCCCATAAGAGCCAGAACAAGACAAGGATGCCCACCTTAGACACTTAGAACTGAAGTCCTAGCCACAGCAATTAGGCAAGAAAGAGAAAAGGCATCTAAATTGGAAAGGAAGGAGTAAAATTATCTCTATTCACAGATAACATGATTTCATATGTAGAAATCTCTAAAGCTTCCACACATAATAAAACATCTAATATATTCAGCAAAGTTGCAGGATATAAAATGAATGTACAAAAGTCAGTTGCATTTCTATACATGAAGAATCCAAGAAAGGAATTAAGAAAACAATTCTGCTTATAATAAGCATCAAAATATTATAATACTTAGAAATGAAACTACTTTAAGATTTATTTTTAATGTTTTGAGACAAGGTGAGAGAGAGAGAGAGAAGTGGGAGGGCCCAGAGCAGTTTCCATTGTTGTACATAATTAGTTGTGACATGGTTTCATTCCACACAGGTGGATGTAGGGCTTCACTGGGCAGAAATTGAACCAGGGGTCTCCTACATGTGAGGAAAGAACCTTCGACACAGGGTCTGCATAGGCTGGAGCTGGGAATCAAACCCTGGACCTCGTGATTGCAAGGCAAGCACTCAACCTGTTGAACTATCCTGGCATCTTCATTTAAGAAAAGAATTAATAAAGGAGGAGAAAAACTTGTACACTGCAAATGCAAAACATTGTTTGAAAATTAAAGAAGATAATATAATAATATATGGAAACACATCTGTTCACAAATTGAAAGTTTTTATATTTTTAAAGTGACAATATAATCCAAAGTGGTCTACAGTCTATGTAATCCCTATCAAAATCCAAATGGAATTTTTTGCAAAATAGAAAAAACAACCTTAACAGTCATATGCAATCTCAAGCATCCCAGAATAGCCAGAACAATCTTAAAACAGAAGAACAAGGCTGGAGGGCTCAGATGTTCTTATTTCAAAATTTACTATATACTTACAGTAATCAAAACAGTGATTCTCTCTAGAATAAAGACAGGCATATAGACCAATGGAGTAGAATAGAGTGCCCAGAAGTAACCTCTCACATACAGGGTCAATGATTTTCAACAAGGTGTCAAGTTCACAACAAATGATGTTGGGAAACCTGAAGGTAAGGACAATATTTTCAGCAAATGCTACTGAGAAAATTAGATATCTACATGCAAAAGAATGACGTTGTAACATTATCCTATGCCATAAGCAAAAATTAAGCCAAAATGAATTAAAGATCTAAGTATAAGAACTAAAACTATAAAAATTCTTAGAAAAAACAGGGAAAAAAATCTTCATGACATTGGATTTGTCAATCATCTCTTGGATGTGACTTAAAAAACGCAGACAACAAGGGGAAGCTGGGAAGGCTCAATGGGTTAAGCACTCACTTTGCAGCCCTGGGGACCGAGGATCAAATCCTGGCCCCTGCCTGAGTGGACCCATATGCTGAACTGGGAAGTGCCCCCAGTTCAGTTCTCACTGGGGTGAGACCCCGGCCCAGTTCCTGCCCTGTGCAGCCCCACACTTACCTGTGGAATGAAACTATGTGGAAAAACCAATGATATGCAACTATGGAAACTGTTCTGGGCCCTCCCACTTCTCTCTGTCTCTGTCTCCATATCTCTCTCTCTCTCTGTCAAAAACAATAAAAAAAATCTTAAAAAAAAAAATTAAAAAGAAATAACACAGACAACAAAAGAAAGAATAAATAAATTGGATGCTATCAAAATTAAAAAATTTTATGTACCATAAAATAATGTTCAACGTCACTAGTTATTAGAAAAATGTAAATCAAAACCACAATGAGATACCACTTCCAACCTATTAGGATGGCTATTTTGGAAAGAAAGGAAGGAAGGAAGGAAGGAAAAAAGCATTGGTGAAGATGTGTAGAAATTGGAAGCCTCATACAGGCCTCGTGCATTGCTGGTAGGTATGTGAAATGGTACAGCCACTATGGAAAATAACCTGGTGGTTCCTCAAAAAGTTATATATAAAATTAACATATAGTCCAGCAATAATACCACTTCTAGATACAAAAAGAATTGAAAGCAGGGAGTCAAATAGGTACTTGTGCATCAGTGTTCTTAGTAGCATTATTTGCAATAACCAAAAGGTGTTAAACAACCCAATTGTCCATTGACAGTTGAAAGAATGAACAAAATGTGATATAAAGTAGAGACGTCATCAAGATGGCAGCATGAGAGGAGCTCTTGAAACCTCTTCTGGGAAGACAATTTAAATAACTAAAATGCAACCAGAGAATCCCTAAGCAACACATAGCCTCGCTGAGGGACCCACTCATCACAAGAAAATACCTAAAGCCGGAGAAAGGGATGCGAGTGAGAAAGAAGGAAAGGGAGCCGTGCAGAGACCTGCCACAGAGCGTGACCCGGAGACCCACCCAGTGACAGAGCCAGAGGCTGAGCCGAGTCCAGCAGAGGAGAGACTGACTGAGGTGGGAGTGCGGGGGCGCGGGTCCAGGAGCAGAAAGACTCTGAGAGGGTTGGAGGCCTGGACTGGACAGAGGCGCAGATGCCAGAGCTTGGGATGGATGGAAAAAGCTGGCACGGCTGACGGTGGCGAGAGGCCCCGGTAGGGGTGTGGGGGGAGTAGCCAGGGCACGGGGAGGGCAGCCAGAGTGCGGGGCAGGAGGCTAGAGCGATGCCCCAGCAGCAGCCAGAGATCAGTGTGGGTGACTGGAGTGAGGATCTGGCTGCAAGTGCGTGGGTTGGGCAGATGGACCTGGAGGCCATGGAGCATAAGGTCGACTGGAGCAGGAGGCAGGCATTCCGGTGGCTGGAGTGCTAGCAGCAGGAGTGTGCTGGCAGCAAAGGCACAGAGAGGCCCTCGATAAGGCCCTCAAAAGGAGCACTACATGGCCGTGTACACGAAGCCTGGCTGCTTCCCCTTGCCCTCTCCCAAGGCTCACCCCATCGGCCTCACCCAGAGTCTGCCTTCAGTGAGCTGCTGCAGGGAAGCCACCATTACCCTGTGACTCAAACAGACCTGCACCTTTCCCAACAAACCCCGCTCCCACCTGTCCCGCTGAAGCCAGCAGAGGAATCTAGGTATGGCAGCTTCTGACAGCAGTGGGATCTGAGAGGCATAGAATCCCATCGCTCACCATACCAAAGAGGAGGCATACAAAAACCAAGGCAACTGAGTCAAAGAGAAGCCCACTTCCTAGGAAGTCTCCTACTGTGAGAAAACAAAGTAAATAAGAGGAAATATTAAAAGACGCTGCAGCAACATCAGCTAGAAAGTAAAAGAAGCATTTCTTCACACCTAACAAAGGAAAAATCCTCATGTCCAGAAAAAGAAATGCTCTAACAGTGATGAATACCCTTGTGAACAAAGGTGCTCAGAAAGAAAGAGAAAAATATCTAGAAAAGGAATTTGAAAATATGGAAACATATAAGCTAAATGACATAATTCAAGACTGCAATTTTAAAAACACTCAAAGAGACCAAAGAAAACTGGCAGAGTACACAGAAGAAGCTAAGTGATTCAGAAAGAAAATTGAATCTATAAAAAAGAAGCAAATAGAAATTCTGGAGATAAACAACACAATAAAAGAAATGAAAAATGAAATAGCTAGCATAGGAAGCAGAGCTGACCAAATGGAGGAAAGAATTAGTGAAATTGAAGACAAAAATTGGGAAATGTCACAGAAGGAAGACGAGAGAGACCTAAAACCTAAAAGAAATGAAAAATCTCTACAAGAACTATCTGATTCCATTAGAAATAATAACATAAGAATAATAGGTATTCCAGATGGAGCAGAGTGTGAGATGGGCACAGAGAATTTACTCAGACAAATAGTAGATGAGAACTTCCCAAATCTATATCAAGAACTGGAACCTCAAATCCAAGAAAGAAACAGAACCCCCAGCTACTTGAATCCTAACAGACCCTCTCCAAGGAACAATATACTGAAGATATCAAAGATCAAAGAATACTCAAGGCATCCAGAAAAAAGAACACCATAACCTATAAAGGAAGCCCATCAGACTATTATCAGATTTCTCAACAGAAACTCTACGAGCCAGAAGGAATGGAACAAAGTATTCAAAATATTAAAGAAGAAAAATTACCAGTCCAAAATCCTGTCCCCAAGAAAGTTATTTTTTAGATATGAAGGAGGAATAAAGAACTTTTTAGACCTACAGAAACTGAAGAAATTCTTCAGCATAGGTCAGCATTTCAAGAAATACTGAAGAAGGCAATTGGATCTGAAACAAAAAGTAAAAGTAAATAGGGATAAACTGGAACAACAAAAAGATAAAAGGAGAAGAAGTAAAGGTTTAAATTTCCAAAGAGAATGGAGGTAAGAAACATCCTTAAGAAAAGGAACTGCTGCATATATGAAACTTTCTTTTATATAAAGTTCATGGTAACCACTGAAAAAGAACTTAGAACTGGGACACATAACAATAAAAGAAGAAAAAACAGAAAAAAAAGAAGTCATGAAAGAGCTACCAGAAAACAAAAGATAAAATGGCTGTAGGAAATCTTCATATATCAATCATCACCTTAAATGTAAATGGACTGAACTCACCAATAAAAAGACACAGAGTAGCAAACTGGATCAAAGAACAAACAACAACCTTATGCTGTCTGCAAGAGACATACTTCAGCCACAAGGACAAACACAGACTCAAAGTGAAAGGGTGAAAAAAAATGTTCCAAGCTAATGGCACCCAGAGAAAAGCAGGTATAGCCATACTTATATCTGACAAAGCAGACTTCAGGATCAAAAAGATAATAAGAGACAAAAGTGAACATTTCATAATGATAAAGGGGACAATACAACAAGAAGATATTACACTTACTAATATATATGCCCCCAACCAAAAAACACCAAAATTTACAAAGCAACTATTAACAGATCTAAAAGGAGAAACTGACAAAAACACAATTATAGTAGGGGACTTAAACACCCCATTCATAGCCATGGACAGATTATCCAAACAAAAAATAAATAAGGAAATAACTTTAAATGATACTTTACAACAATTAGGCATAATTGACATTTACAGAACACTTTATCTTACAAATCAGGACTACACATTCTTTTCTGGTGTACATGGAACATTCTCAAGGATAGACCACATGCTGTGACACAAAGCTAGCCTCAGGAAATTTAAAAAGATGGAAATCATACCAAGTGTATTCTCTGATCACAAAGCTTTGAAATTGGAGATCAACTACAAAAAGGAAGCAGGAAAAACAACATATACATGGAGTGTAAACATGTTATTAAAAAAATGACTGGATCAAAGAAGAAATAAAAAAAGAGATTAAAAAATATGTTGAAACAAATGAAAATAAAAATACAACACACCAAAATTACTGGGGTGCAGCAAAATCAGTAATAAGATGGACATTTATATCACTACAGAGCTATCTCAAGAAATAAGAAAAATCACAAGTAAACAACCTAAATTCCACATTTTCAAGAACTAGAAAAAGAAGAACAAAAAACATCCAAATCCAGCAGAAGGAAGGAAATAATAAACGTTAAAGCAGAACTAAATGAAATAGAGAATACAAAAACAATAGAAAAAATTAATGCGAAAAAGAGCTGGTTCTTTAAAAAAATTAATAAAATTGACAAACCCCTGGATAGGCTCACCAAGAGAAAAAGAGAAAACACACAAATAATCCAAATTAGAAATAAAAGAGGGGAAATTATAACGGATACCACAGAAATACAAAGGATTGTACAAGAATACTAGGAAGGACTATATGCCACCAAATTTTGCAATCTGGAAGAAATGGACAAGTTTTAAGAAACATGTAGTCTGTCTACACTGAATCAAGAAGAATTGGATAACCTAAACAGACCAATTAACAGTAAGGAAATTGAAACAATCATCCAAAACTTTCCAAAAGCAAGAGTCCAGGACAAGACGACCTCACTAACAAGTTTTACCAGGCATTCAAAGAGGAACCAACACCTATCCTCCTCAAAATTTTCTAAAAAGTTGAAGAAGCAATACTTCCCAACTCATTCTATGAGGCCAACATTATCCTAATACCAAAGCCTGCCAAGGACATCACAAAAAAAGAAAACTATAGACCAATATCTCTAATGAACACTGATGCAAAAATTCTAAACATAAGAAAAATACAAGAGCAAAAATAAAAGATTTAAAAAAAAGAGAAACACACAAAAAAAGGAGACAAAAAAAATCTAAACAAAATACTAACAAATAGAATACAACAATACATTATAAAGATTATACAGGGGAAGCCGGGATGGCTCAGTGGGTTAAGCACTCACTTTGCAGCTCTGGGGACCAAGGATCAAGTCCCAGCCCTGGCCTGTGCGGAACCATATGCTTCTCTGTCTCTGTCTCTGTATCTCTCTCTCTCTCTCTGTCAAAATAAATAAATAAATAAATAAAACTTTAAAAAAAAAAGACTATACATCACAATCAAGTGGGATTCATCCCAGGGGCACAAGGATGATTCAACATATGCAAATCAATCAATGTGATACACCACATAAACAAAATAAAAGATAAAAATTATATCATTTTATCAATTGATGCAGAAAAAGCATTCAACAAAATACAATATTCATTTATGATCAAAACACTTAATAAAATGGGTATAGAAGGAAAGTACCTCAACATCATAAAGGCTATATATGACAAACCCTCAGAGAATGTCATACTGTATGAGGAAAAACTGAAACCTTTTCTTCTAAAATCAGGCATAAGACAGGGATGTACCCTGTCACCACTGCTATTCAATATAGTGCTGGAAGTTCTAGCCAGAGCCATTAGGCAGGGAAAAAAAAATAAAAGGCATCCAAATTGGGAATGAAGAAGTTAAATTGTCACTTTTTGCAGATGAAATGATCCTTTATATAGAAAACCCTAAAGACTCCACCAGAAAACTATTACAAATAACAAATGACTACAGCAAAGTTGCAGGATACAAAATCAATGTACAAAAATCCATAGCATTTTTATATTCAAACAATAAAACTTCAGAAAACAAAATGAGAAAAATGATACAGTTTGCGATCAAAACAACAACAAAAATACTTAGAAATAAACTTAACAAAGAAATTGAAGGACTTATACATATCAACCTATAGGACACTATTAAAAGAAATTGAAGAAAATACAAAGAAATGGAAAGATATTCTGTGTTCATGGATTGGAAGAATCAACATAATTAAAATGGCCATATTATCCAAAGCAATATACAGATTTAATGCAATTCCCATCAAAATTTCACATTCTTTTGAGAAATAGAAAAAAAAATTATCAGATTCATATGGAACCACATAAAACTTTGAATTGCCAAAACAATTATCTGAAAAAAGAATAATTCTAGAGGCATCATGCTTCCCGATTTTAGGCTATACTACAGAGCATCAATAATCAAAACAGCTTGGTATTGGCATAAAAACAGACATGCAGATCAATGGAACAGAATCAAAAACCCAGTAATAAACCCACAAATATATGAACAGATAATCTTTGACAAAGAAGCAAAAAATATACAATGGTGAAAAGAAGGCCTCTTCAGTAAATGGTTCTGGGAAAACTGGAAAACCACATGCAAAAGAATGAATCTGGACTGTGAACTGTCACCATATACCCAAATTACTTCAAAGTGAATTAAAGACCTCCACATAAGACCTGAAACAATAAAGTGCAGAGAAGAAGGCAACGACACTAAACTTATAGACCTTGGGCTCAGAGAGCACTTTATGAACTTGACCCCAAAGGCAAGGGAAGTAAAAGCAAAAATAAATGAATGGGACTATATCAAACTAAAAAGTTTCTACACAGGAAAGGACACCATCAACAAAGTAAAAAGAAAACCAACCAAAGGGAGAAAATATTTGCAAACAATGCCTCTGATAAGGAGCTAATATCTAAACTATATAAAGAACTCGTACAACCCAACAACAACAACAACAACAACAACAACAAAGATCGAATTAAAAAACAGGCAGAAAACCTAAACAGACACTTCTTCCCTGAAGACATACAAACAGCCAACAGATACACGAAAAAATGCTCAACATCACTAGCAATAAGGGAAATGCAAATTTAAACCACAATGAGATACCACCTCACACCTGTTAGAATGGCTATAATCAACAAGAGAAGGAATAACAAGTGCTGGAGAGGCTGTGGACAAAAAGGAACCCTCATACACTGCTGGTGGGAATGTAAATTGGTACAACCACCATGGAAGGCAGTATGGAGATCCTCAAAAAACTAGGAATGGAATTGCCATATGACCCAGCAATTTCTCTCCTGGGTATCTACCCAAAAAACCTGAAAACTTTAATCTGCAAAGATATATATACCCCAATGTTCATCATAGCACTGTTCACGGTGGCCAAGTCGTGGAATCAACCAAAGTGTCCTTTGATAGATGACTGAATAAAGAAGTTGTGGTACATTTATACAAGGGGAATACTACTCAGCATTAAGAAAAGATGAAATACAGCAATTTGTGACAACATGGATTGACCTTGAAAATATCTTATTAAGCAAAATAAGTCAGACTGAAAGAATCAAGAAACACAACCTCACTCATAGGTAGAATATAAAACTGAAAGGAACAAACAAAAACTCATGGACACAGTTAATAGTTTAGTGGTTACCTGAGGGTAAGGGGTGAGGCGGGTGGAAGAGCTGTGGGGGGAGTATAGAGGGGCATCAAATACTCTGGTGATGGAAGGAAAGCTGATTCTAGGTGGTGAACACATAATGCAATGTGTAGACAATGTGCTGTAGAATTGTACACCTGGAAACAATGTAATTGTTATCAACCAATGTCACCCCAATAAATTTAACAATAAAAAAATGTGATATACACATACAGTAGAATATTACTCAATCTTAAAAAGAAATAAAATTCTTTTTTTAAAGATTTTATTGTTTTTGACAGACTGAGAGAGACAGAGAAAGAGACAGAGAGAAGTAGAGTGCCCAGAACAGTCTCCACAGTTGTACATCATCAGCTTTTGACATAGTTTTATTCCACACAGGTGGGTGGGACTGTGCAGGGTGAGAACTGGGCTAGGGACCTCCTGAATGGGAGGTGCGCTCCCAAGAGCCACGGGTCAAACTTGGGGGGGGAGGCGAGAACTGAACTGCGGTCCCCTCACATGGTAAGCACACCTCAGTTCAGTATATGTGTCTGCATGGGCCGGGGCTGGGATTCGATCCTGGTCCCCCGGCCTGCAAAGCGAGAGCTCAACCCACTGAGCCATACCGGCTTCCCCTGAAATTCTGATATGTGCTACAATATGGATAAATCTGTAAAACATTATGTTACATGAAAAAATCCAGATGTAAAGGATCAAATATTGTATGACTGTACTAATATGAGGTTCCTAGAGTAGGCAAACTTATAGAGACAGAAAGTATAATAGAGGTTACCGGGAGCTTTGGTGGGGAATGGAGAATTAGTATTTAATGGGTACAGAATTTCTGTTTGAGATGATGAAAAAGTTCTAGAAATAGGCAGTGGTTGCAAAACATTGTGAATGTAATTAACATCAGTATTATTTACCACAATAAAATGAAATATGACTTAGGTTGAGAAAAGAGGTGGAATTTCAATAGAGCATCCTAGAAGTCAATGCCAAATGAAATTTGCCAGAGTAGGCTTTCTGAGTATTACTCTCAGCATAAAATAGACACTACTGATAATAAGGTGAAAGATCTAGTGAATAGAGTTAATAAAAGTAGGCAAAATGTAATTGAAATATCCAGAGTTTAAAGGGATTAGGTAGAAAATGGTAGATGTGAAAAGCAGGCAGAGAAAAATCCAACAAACAAATAATTGGTGTCTCTTAAAAATAAATTAAAGTAATAAAACAGAAAATATATTTATAAATATAATTTAAGAAATGTTCCAAAAGTAAAATAAGAATGTATGTACTAACTAAATGGGCACAGCATGTCAAAAAAAAAGTCTCAAAAACATATTCTGGTAACATTATTGGATTTAAAAGTTTTTTTAAAGTATAGGCAAACAAAAAGCAATTAAGAAACTGAAAGGGAAAATTAGCTTGTCCTCAAGTCTCCACAGCTACTTAATATTAGAAGATAGATGATGAAAGCATATAAAGTCCTCACAAAAAGAAAGTTGACCCAATAAATTTATACTCAGCCAAACTGCTTTAAGTACAAAGCCAATACAAAAATATTTTTGAGTGTGCAAGAATTCAGGCAATACAGTTTTTATAGCCCTTTTTAAAAGATGCTAATAGGGGATAAATGGAGAAGCAATTCTGAACGGACTGACAATGACCATCTAATCCATTTAAATGTGGAAGTAAATTGAAAACAAGTGTGTGAATTACAATCACGGAACAGAATGTAAATATTATAAACTCTAACAGTGAGGACATACCTCTAACAAAAGTAGAGAAGAAGACAAAGTGGGAAAGAGATTAAGTACACTGATTTCCTCAATATCTGGAGCTGGCAGTCAAAAAATATCATTTAAAGTTTACAAATCAAGCACAGAGGTCTAAATGTATTTAAAGCTATAAAAGGTAAAGATTAAAAACAATATTATCTATTATAATTGGGTGATGGGGAGAGTGGATTTATGCTGATTCCATCATGTTTATAGAAGGGAGTAAAAAATACTCTGAAAAAGAGCCCAGGAAAGAACGCCTGTTGTGACCAGAGAATCTGATTAACTACTGTAAATGTATGAAACAACTTCATTGACTGGAGTGGGTTGGGGGAAGTGCTGACTTAGTAACTTTGGAAATTCATAGAATCTGTAAAAGTAAAAGCAATGGAACTGCAAAAAAGCATAGTACTCTAGTTAATGAAGTGATTTCCCATAAGGGTATGGGTTAACAATCTGTAAACTGCTCTGTACGTGTACCGAAATTGAACAAGCAAACTGATGGTGGGTGATGGTAGCCAGGTTTCTCACTGTTGGAATAGGAATTTACAGATAAACAAGGGGAGGAGACTAGAATGATTGATGTGGTAATAGATTAGAGTTGGAGACCTCATGTTTAACTTAATATAGATTCAGATGGTTGTGTGTATATATATATATATATATATACATATATATATATATATATACACATTGATATATATATATATATATATATATATATATATATCAATGTGTATATACAAAGGTTAGTATACACACATATATTTATTTGTTCTGTCATCTGAAAAGGCCTAAAAGAGACAATATCCCAATACCAACAAGTACACAGAGGGCCACGGTCTTGGTTTCCAACACCATTCTTCAATAAAAAGAACCAGGGTTCCTTGGAGAAAGGTCTAATTCTAGGACTGAGACAGGAAATAGCCTAGATCAGGGGTGGCCAACTTTTCTGTATATAAGATCTACTTTTTATCTTAAAAGTGTGTCGCGATCGACTTGTTGTCATAGGCGTAGTCTAAGGGGGAAGAAGGGGTGTGAAATGCATACTATGTTTATATACTGTGTTTCAGTATAAGGTGCATTCCAGCGAAGTATGGGTAGATAAGTAAAATATATGTTCAAAACTATTTTTTATTTTTTAAATCACTTATTAAGTTTTCGAGATATAGGCTCATGAAGAAAATAAATTTCCAGACCCAACTTTTGATAGCAGCATTCCATACATGCGGTACCTAAAAAATTCAATTTTCTGACACTTTTTCAAGATAGATTTTTACTAACTTAAAATGCAATTTAATTTTTTTATCAACTGCAATGTATAAGTTGTTGTACTATTTGTTCGTAAATATGAAAAAGTTGTTATAAAAATGCACAGTATGGCTGATAATTTGATTTCAATATTTCACTTTCGCGTTTTTTTGGGGGCC
>PVKE010006231.1:0-55334 GCA_004027555.1 Craseonycteris thonglongyai
CATCATTATGTCTTTTCATTAAAGGAAGTAGTATGGTGGTGGAGGTGACTATGGTGAGGAGTGGTAGTGGGTGCTGGTAGTGGTGAAGGTGATGGTGGTAGGGCTAGGGAGTGGCAATAGGGTAGGTTGGTGGTCATATTTTAGTTGTGATGATGATGGTAAGATGATGGTGGTTAATATGGATTTATATTCTTGTCCCAGGATTACCATAACATGACTGTTCTCACTGGGTTGTGATACTTACGGGAGATGACCCTGGGAAAGTACGAGGGTGTCATAGCTTCAGGGCTAAATGGGGAAGAAGGGGAGGCAAGAGTCAAAGAATCCAACTAAAAGAGGCAAAGGCAGACATAAAACAAGAAAACCAGCAGACTCAGAATGCAGAAAACTCAGGGGCCACTACATAGCTCTGTTAGTACATTTACAAGTCTCATTATAAATTCTCATTGTGAAATGAGAATTAGACTCTCTTAATACTCTCAGCTCCCCTTCTTGTAGAGTTTTTCTGGGCTTCATGGTGCCTATAGGTTTGGTGAGCCTGAAACAGCCAAGTATGATTTTGGGTGAGTTGGTTCCACTCTCTGGGCCTTACTCTTCTCATCTATAAAGCAATAGAGTTGGACTTAGTGATTTCAAAACCAGCTCTTAAAATTATTCAATTGTGTTCTAAGAAAAAATGAGTAGGGGTGAGCAAGATTATGGATTTTATTCATTGCTTTTGGATTAGGACCAAAAAAGGAGGTTAACAGTGAGAGCAAGCATTGCTCTTAATAATAATTGTTATTATTATTAATAATAAGTTTCATTTAATGAGACTGGCCATGTGTTTGGCTCTGTGCTAAGTGTATTACAGTAGTTCTCCCTTTACCCATATATTTTTGCTTTCCACAGTTTCAGTTACCTATGGTCAACCATGGTCTGAAAATATTAAATGGAAAATTCCAGAAGTAAATAATTCATAAGTTTTAAGTTGCATGCTGTTCTGAGTAGCGTGATGAAATCTCGTGTCATGTGCTCCATCCTTTCTGAGATGTGACTCATACCTTTGTCCAGTGTATTCATGCTGTATGTGCTACTTGTCTTTTAGTCACTTAGTAGCCTTCTCTGCTATCAGATTGACTTTTGCAAATTGATTATCATAGCACTTGTACTTAAGTAACCCTATTTTACTTCATAATGGCCTCCCAAACTATTCACATAACATTTATTACAGTATATTGTTATAACTGTTCTATTTTATTAATACTTGTTGCTAATTTTTTACTTACCAAATTGATCAATTAAATTTTATTATAGATATGTGCATATAGGATCTAACAGAAGTAATGCTCTGCAAGAATATTACCAGCTCATAAAAAAGGGGTGTTACTTCTGCCGGACCCTATATGTATAGGAAAAAACATAGCATCTATAGGGTTCTGTACTATCGCAGTTTCAGACATCCACTGGGGGTCTTGACACATACTCCCTGTGGATACTGTATATCCATTACTTCATTTAATGTCCACAACACTGCAAGAAGGAATGATTATTCTAAGAAAGAGAAAATTGAGGCTCAGAGTAGTTAGATTACTTGCTTGAGGTGGCACAACTAATAAGTAAGTAAGCTGAACCAAGTGTTTTTGAACCCTGGTCACTCTTACTCCAGGGTCTCTGCTTTTGCTTAGTTTTAACACTTACCTGGTCTCTGTGGTTTCTCTCTTTTCCACATAGCCCTGGGAATTAAGAGCTGTGACTTGCAGGCAGCCAGAAACAACGAGGAGCACCACACCAAGGACATCAGCTCCAGGCGCCTCATTTTGAGGAGGGGGCAGCCTTTCACCATCAGGCTGCACTTCTGGGCTCCAGTCCAGGCATTTCTGCCTGCCCTGAAGAAGGTGGTCCTCATTACACAAACGGGTAAGTGAAGCTGGCCTAGACTCCTTTGGCAGCAGTCCTGGGGTGAGGGAGTTCTTTCTCCAGCACCCCTTCAGAGAACTAAGAGGCAAATAGCTCATACCACACCTGGGCCTCAAGAAGTTTTACCCACCCAACAAGGCTGTTATGAGGAAGACATAATGTGCAAACATATTGCTTATTGTGATTCAGAAGTTGCTCAGCATCATTGCCATTCAGGGATCTCTTTTGGTTGCAAATATAATATCAGTTCTGTAGAATAGCCTGAATGGGATCAAATTGTGGCTAAATGTCACATATTTAATTGCTACTATTTATTGAATCTGTACCATATGTCAGATATTGGGCCAAAGGCTTTACATGCAATATCTCATCAAGACCTCACATTGGCCCTATAAAGCAGATATTATTCCTAAGCCCATTTTGTAGACTATGACCCATTTCTAGATGCTGGTCCAGGGGCACTGAGAATCTGTGTGCTCCCATCACCTGCTACAGCCTCCCATTAATTAATGGGCCTCTTTTGTTATCTTCCACAACCAATTTTTACCTGCTCTAACTTTGTGATACTTGACTTTATTACTCTGAGTTGTGACCAAGAGGTCCAAGCAATTCATCGGTGTGTGATTTCAGGAGGACAGCCTTCCAAGGCCAACAGGACCCAAGCCACGTTCCCGATTTCCAGTCTGGGGGACCGGAAGTGGTGGAGTGCAATGGTAGAGGAGAGAGAGGCCCAGTCCTGGACCATCTCTGTGACCACACCTGCAGACGCTGTCATTGGCCACTACTCACTCCTGTTGCAGGTCTCAGGCAGGAAGCCATGCCTCCTGGGCCAGTTTACATTGCTTTTTAACCCCTGGGTTAGAGGTGAGTTTGGACTTGGGCCAGTCTGGGCTGCACAGGGTACTCAAGGCACAGGATTTGGGTGCAGCCCTGGTAGGGAGCGATTGTCCCAGGCGCCAGAAGACAGCTTTCGCTAAGGGCAGCACCAGCACTTGTTATCATGGTGTGTGTTCCCTGAATGAATGGCATCTCAGATCCAGGGTCCTGTCTTGGTGTCACCCTGGCAGAAGTAGCCTGGGGCTTCCCACTGAAAGCAAAGGCTTATCTCACCACCAAACCTTGGTGCTGGCTCAGGCTATTTGGTTACAGGAGAAGAGACTCACTGAGATGACCCTGGAGATCTATCCTTTAATGTATTAATAACAGTAGAGGGGGTGAAAATTAGAAAGTACTTCAGGAATGGAGACGACCTGAGGGATAGCTTCTGTTTTCTTCCTGGGCTCCCATAGTCGATCAGGTGAAGCCAGGTTTTGTGAGGTTTATGTAATTTGGAGAAACCTCTTAGAGAAAAAGAATACGAAATTTTGAATTGCTAAGGCCCCTCCCAGTGCCTGAAGGGGTCTGTGCCAATGAGGGAACTCAAAACTTCAGCTTCATCAGCTTCACAGTAAATCTGCTCTGTTCACTACCCTTACTCTTTGCTTGTTTGTTCTGTTCTTCCTACTACAGACTGCTGGCTCCTCTCCGTACTGACCTGTCTAAATATCTGACTGGAGGGGCAAATTAAAAGTCCTGCCTGTGTAGCTCAGCAGCCAATGGGTGAGGGTTCCTGGGGTCAGGTGACCTCCTGCAGCTCAACCAGTGGCCACATCTGGAAAAGCTCCGCCCAGGTTTTTGGGGCTATTTCATTTAGAAAAAATGGCCAGACATGGTTGACGTGACCCAATAGGAGCCAACAGGGTCTCCTTTCCTTTCCATTCTGAAAACTGAGACTGTGTGTTTTTGCATGTGTTTTTTTTTAATCTGTCACCGCCCACCTTAATTCTTTGGGCTTTCTGATAGGGGCATGGAAAGCATTGTCTTCTAGCTTTCTAGTCCTTGCTACCCAAGTATATAGCCTTTTCATTTCAAGAGCTTCACTGCCAGCCTCAAGAGGGCAGGGCTGAGAAATGAGAGAAAACATGGGGAAGTAAAAATAAATCTTTCCATGTTCCTACAGTTCCTATCTCTGGTCCTCAGTTCTTGACTCCCTTTCTGTGTGGAATCTGAATCCCAATGGGCTCCCTCTCTCTACTTCTCTTACCCAGGGTGGGGCTGTCCAATCCCCCCTCCCTCAGATAGCCCTCACTGTCCTCTGTTCAAGGTTTCTTTCCTGCTCTATGAGGGTGGACAGTTGGAAAAATAGATGGGAACTAATATCCATTCAGGTGCCCCTGCCTTTGTGGGTGAGTGTGGATTCAGGGCCCCTTAAGCTGGGGGAGGCCCCCTGGATCATCACATATTGACAGACCCCAAAACTATTTCCTTCCAAAACTGAGACTTTAGTGTACCCACTTTGCTGACTCTAAGCCCATGTCCAGAACTAGGCCTTGGCAGCCTAAGCAAGTTCTGGGAAAGTGCTCAGTTCAAAGGGAACCCATAGTCTTAACTCTATGCCAGGATTCCTGCCTCCATGCTTGGCTAGTGGGGACCTGCCTAGGGACAGCCTTATATGAGTGTGTATGGAGGTGTCTACCTGAGCAGGAGTGAGTTGTTGGCTCTGCCCAACTGGGAGGTGATTAACAGATTTTCAGAGATTATCTGTGACTCAGTTTCATCTTAGAATACTTGGAGATAGGGGCTTTCCTAAATTCAAAAAGAAATTTTACATCCTATAATGGAAGTCAGAGTCCTATTCATAAGCAGGGAACTTTATGAACAGTGGGGAAGGGGATGAACCCAAGTGGAGTAGTGCGGAGGGCCGTACCACTTGTGTTCTGACAGTGTACTTCCTTGAGCCCTGCAGAACCTGGAGCCAAACACCTCAGTGTGAAGTGATTTCCAAAGAAGTAATGCCCAGCTGACTTCAGAGAGAGTCCTCAGGATGGAGGGGCAGGAGTCGAGGGCTCCTTGGGCACCTGGCTCTATGATTTTAGGCCCCAGGTTTTTCAAGGCTTCCTGACTTTTAATATCCTATCCTTCTATTGCTTTAAGCACCCTCATCCCAGCTGGATGCCTGGGGGGATGGTTTGGAAATCTTTTTCTCTTTCTAGTCCCCAGGAACAAATCTCACCACCCCCAACTCCATCCCCAGGACTAATTCAAGGAGAGACACCTGGCAAGCAGAGCAGATTCCCTCCCACCCCCAACTCCCAGCTTCCTAGAGTCGGTGATGGCCTCTTTTTAGCCTCCATTCTCCTCCCCAATCCAACCCTTGGATGAGGACAGTAGGAGAGACACTAGCAAGAGACCTCAAGAGTCCCAGACCCACTTGAACACCCCCAAAATGGAAAGGCAATGCTCTGGCTTCCACTCTGCCCACCCCACTGCTTTCTCTGACCCTGTCTTCCTAAATGCTTCTCTTCCTTTCTGTTCAGTCTTGTCAATCTATGTTGTATTGATTTTTTCTAAAACACTGTATTTTTTTTTTTTTTCATTGAATTTGTGGAAAAGATGTAACAAGCCCACTGGGAAGCTCTCTGGGCTGCTGCAAAATTCTCTTGGGCTGATAACACTCTGGCTACACAGTAGGATTTTTAAGATTGGCTTGTTCCTTTTTGCCTGGCTGACCATGAAGGCCACCTTGGCTGGCCCAGAAACTCTGACCCCTTTCCCAGCTCTTCACCAGAGTGCAGGCCGTGTCACAGGGAGGGCAATGAAAAGAGGGAGCTCTTCCTCAGTCCTCATCAAGTCCCCAGAGCTGAGGGGAAGATGTACAGCCACCCCTGACCTGGGCATGGAGGACAGAGACCTAGATGTGGAGGGGAGGCCTAGCATCCCACAGGCCCTCACCTCTGCCTGCTTCTTACCAGAGGACTCTGTGTTCCTGGAGAATGAGGCTCAACGCAGAGAGTACTTATTGAACCAGAACGGCCTCATCTACCTGGGCACTGCTAACTGCATCCAGGAAGAGTCCTGGGACTTTGGCCAGGTATGGGGGCCTCCAGGGAAGGGAAGGGGATGGTGATTGCCCTGTAACCTTCAGTGTGCACGTCAGACAGAGCTGGCAGGTCCAAAAGCCTCTGGTCATGAGGCTATATCTTTAGGCAATTCCAGCCACATAGTGCCTCTCCTTCCTCAGGGCCACATCAAGTCAGCATCCACAGCTTCCAGAGTTATCTTCCTAAAGACCATACACAGTAAACCTCTGTGAAATGCCTGCTGTCTATAGGATAAAACCAAATCCCCTGATATGACACGCAAGGCCCTTCACAGCCAGGTCACTGCTTTTCTTTCCCCAAGAGCCTCCCATGCTCCAGCTCCTGGCCAGGCCCTGGACACACAGGCTGAATGTTCCCCCTGCTAGAAGAGCTTCCCTCCTTTATTTTCTGGGAAGCTGCTATCTATCCTTCCTCAGTTGCCAAAAGCAGAGTGAATCTCTCCACTGTGCTCTCTGCTCTGTGTTGGCATCTTTCCTAGAGCCCTGGCCATGCTGCTAAAATCTATAGTCTATGTGGCTACCTGTCCCTCTTCACTCCTAACTGGGCTTCTCAAGAGCAGGAGTTGCCTTGGTAATACACAGGTCAGTGCTGGCAGGAGCAGTAGAAGTACACTCAATAAAGAGAAAAATGAAAGGAAGCAATACAGACCTGGTCTTCAAGAGCTCACACACTATTAGGAGAGTCAGACAGCAGAACAAGCAAAGGACTGGACTGCCGGGCTCTGGGTCCAGGGGGACAACAAAGCAAGGGAGGAAGAAAGGAACCTGAGTTGGGAGAAGGATGAGATGATGAGGGCTGACTTGGTGGGTGAAGACCCTTCATCACAGCCCTGTGTGGTCCTTACAGTTCGAGGGGGATGTCCTGGAGCTCAGCCTGGGCTTGCTGAGCATAAACAAGCAAGTAGAGGAATGGGGCAACCCCGTGCACGTGGCCCGCGTTTTGGGCGCCTTGGTGAGTGAAAGGAGGGAAGTGGGAGCCCTCTGACAGAGCTACCCTCCCCACCCCCTCCCCACCCACCCCCCACCCCCACCATGGCCCTGGGTATCTTTAAAAACACAAATGGTCCCCTCTTCCTTGGCTGTGGGAGATAGTTCCTGGAGAAGGGGATAGGTGAGGAGGGGAGGAAAATAGCATCCAGAGGGGAGAGAAAAGCAAAAGGATGTATCATCCTTTAGGACATAAGCCAGAGAGGACTTCCTCAGAGCACTCCTCTGTCCCCTGCCTCTACCATCCCAAACTGGAAGCCTAGGTCTCTGGGAGGGAGGGAGTAGAGGTCCTCTTACTCAGTGTTTGCTGCTAAGGTGGCCAAAGGGATTCGTTTTTATTTCTAAATTATTCCTATAGGGGGAAAGCCGGGACAGCTCAGCAGGTTGAGCGCTCGCTTTGAGGCCACGAGGACCGAGGATCGAATCCCGGCTCCGGCCCAGGCAGGACCCACATGCTGAACTGGGGAGTTCCCACAGTTCGGTTCTCTAACTGTCTCTGTCTCTCTCTCTCTCTATATCTGTCAAAAGTAAAATAGAAACAAATATGCACTGAAGATAAAAAGATAATTACTCTCTATAAATGTGAAAAGATATAAATTATTCCTATAAATATGCAGACCATGAAGGTAGCTTGGTGCTCTCCCATTATCCTCAGAAGTCATTTCACAGGAGTAATGAATTCCCCCATTTCCTCTTGTGCCACTGGAGTCCCCCATGAAGAGGAGATGAGGGATAGGGCCAGCCTACAAGGAGGAAGAATCTTGGGATAAGTGGGCTTCAAGGCCCCAGGTACAAACACCCTCAAAAGAATTGGGACCAGGCACTTGAAGGAGCAGGAAATCCAGCCCCCAGTGAGGGGCCACTCACGCCCCTCTTGCGGCTAGAGCTTTCTTTGCCAGTGTGGTCCACAAACCTACCGGTATGGTTTCCGGGGGACTTGTTAAAAGGTGTATTCCTGAACCCTACCCCTAGAGTTATAACCCAGTGGGTTAGGGTAGAGGCAAGAACATGCAGGGTTAACAAGTTTTAGGTGATTCTAATGCAGCTGGCCTATGCTTGGAGATATAATGAGCCCTCCTCACTCTCCACCCTCATCCTACCCCCTTAACCCCCTACTACCTCAGAAGCTATCCTGTCCTGAGACTCACATGACATCCACACATTTGTCCCAACAGCTGCACGCTCTCAAGGAGAAGTGTGTCCTGCCCATGCCACAGACCCAGGCCACCCAGGAAGGGTCCTTGCTGAACAAGCGCCGGGGCAGTGTGCCCATCCTGCGGCAGTGGCTCACACACCAAGGGCGACCTGTGCATGATGGTCAGGCCTGGGTGTTGGCTGCTGTTGCTTGCACAGGTACAGAGCTGGCTTGCCTGTCGTACCCACAGGCCCCGTAGGCTACTATACAGAGTGTCTGCCTGCCTCTCAGGTTGCCCTGTGGTTCCCACCATGGAGGGCTGTCTCCAAAAGCAGGCACTTCCTCCACTCACCAGCATTTCCCAACCTTCATCACACCCACAACTGGTTCAGTTGCACCATCTGGCCAAGAAGCCAGCTACTTGTCCTGGGCAGCTCCTCCTGGCCAACTCCTTTTCCCCCTCAGCAAAGCTGGGCCCATCCAGCAAACTCTGCTCCCAAACTCACTTTTCCCCCCAAACTTCCCTTGTCCCTGCCCCTGCCCCTGCCCCTGCCCCAGTAGAGCAAGCCTCCAGTGCTCTGTTGTGTCTTCTGTCAGCCTCCCCCTGCTATATGCTCTGCCTGCCATGTAACTTGTTTGTACTTCATTTCTCAGTCTTGATAGGTCCTGTGCCAGGTGTCAATTCTAACGTCCTGATGCGCAGGCCCCTTCTCATTCTAGTGTCTCCTGGCACTTAAGAGAGCGCCTGCCCAGAGGATACACTGAAAGTGCTAGCCATACCACCCCCCTCCCAACCCTAAGCCTCCATGGTGTCTTCTGACTCTGCGCCTTTCACACAGTGCTGCGGTGCCTGGGAGTCCCTGCCCGTGTTGTAACCACATTCGCCTCAGCCCAGGGCACCAGAGGGGGCCTGCGTGTGGATGAGTACTACAATGAGGAGGGGCTTCAGAACGGGCAAGGCCAGAGAGGCAGAATCTGGTGAGAAGCCCAAAGTGGGTGAGGTCAAGGATTTGAAGGGCTCCAAACCTGTGTTGGAGGAACCCCCATACCTGAGTGGCCCGGGCACTGAGAGGAGACCTTTGAGATTCCTGGAGTCAGGACACCAGTGGTCATTTGTGGCACACACACCCCTTTTTAGGTGTGTTTGGTCACTTTCACACAGTGCCCTCCTATCCCCATTGGTAATAAAGACTGCCATTTCTAGAGCCTCTTTAGAACTCCTTTTTCCCCCACTCAGATTATTCCCTTTGCTACCTTCAGGATCTTCCAGACTTCCACAGAGTGCTGGATGACTCGGCCTGGGTTGCCCTGGGGTTATGACGGATGGCAGATTCTGCACCCAACTGCTCCTAAAGAAGGTGGAGGTAAAGCTGTGGGCAGGCCCAGGACCAGAGCTGCATGGGCTGCAGGAGTCTTTCAGAAAGGAAACAGGAATAGCAGGTGGTCCAAAGGGGCCTGCATCCCCTAAAAGAGGAAAGAATGCTAGTGGGTGGCAGAATGCTCACCTGATGCCAGCAAACTCAGGGGGACAAAGGTGTCAGCCATCTCAGCCCAAGACTGTGGGGTCACGAGCCCCACCTCAGAGCAATAGGCAAGTGAGCTGAGTCTCAATGAAGGGCAGAGAGTTGAGTTAAGAGAGCTTCTGGGTGTGCTGGGTCAAGGTCTTATAGGGTAGGACTTCTGAGGTTTTGGATGTGGATGAAGAAGTTATCAAGACAGGCTCATGCGCAGAGAGGGAATCTTCAGGAGCCATAAAAGGATGGCTCTTCCTTTCCCAGGAACAGAACAGTCACAAAGACTGGCACATAATAAGTCAATAAAGGTGACCTATCCCTATAATATCTGTGACAAGGCTCACTTAGGAATTGCTGCATACTATATTTGTCTGAGGTTCTACTTGTCCACTTTCTGAGAAGAATCCTGCCACATAAACAAAACGTATTGTCACTAAACAGTTGTGAGTTTCACCTCTGCAGTATGTCCTTGGAAACCTCGCATAGTGCCTACCTCTTACCTTGATCCTAGACCAGGGGTTTCCAAACTTTTCAGCCCGTGGGCCGCATTAACTATCAAACAGCAGTTTGGGGGCCGACTACACACTCGAGGTCCAAATAAAAAATAATCAAAACATAGATATTGTTTTTAATTATTTATTTAATATTATTTTATTCAGATAAAAAGGTCTCCACGGGCCAGATGAGAGGGCCTCGCAGGCCGCATCCGGCCCACGGGCTGTAGTTTGGAGACCCCTGTCTAGGGGAAGGAAAATAGGGTCTAGGGTAAGGACTGAGGTTATGCAGCTCGGATCCAAGCAGAGGTCTGGGCGTGGCTCCTCTTGCTCACTGACCTTTCTCTCCTTCAGTCCTGAGGGCCTGTGACCTGGTCCCTGTCAGAGCAGTTAAAGAGGGGACACTGGGGCTAACCCCTGCAGTATCAGACCTTTTTGCATCAGTAAATGCCTCATGTGTGGTCTGGAAGTGCTGTGAGGATGGGACGCTCGAGCTGACCGACTCCAACACTAAGTATGTTGGCGACAACATCAGCACCAAAGGTGTGGGCAGTGACCGCTGTGAGGACATCACTCAGAATTACAAGTATCCTGAAGGTACTGAACAGGGGAGAGCCCCAGACTTCTTAGCCCCTGAAAAAACAAAAAGGACAGGCAGATGCAGACCACAAAGAGTTGTAGTCCTTTCCCCATCGTATAAAACAGGGTTTCTCAACCCTCTGTGACACTTGACATTTTGGGCCTGGTAACTGTTGTGGGGGTTGTGCATCATAGCACATTTAGCAATATTCCTGGCCTCTATCCACTAAATGCCAGTATCCTACCACCACCACCACCACCAGCTGGGACAACCAAAGATGTCTCTAGACATTTTCAAATATCCCCTGAGGGGCAGAAATTGCCCCCAGTTAAGAACTACTGCTCTAAAAGACCACACTAAGCTCAGCTGCCTGAAGATGTGATCCTTCTCCCCCTCTTGTCAAACACCCCTCAACCTGTTCCTCCTCCATATTAGTTAATGGCACCACCATCCACATATCTGTCCAAATAAAAAGGCTTACACTCACCACAACTCTTACCTGTTCACTGCCCCACTTTACTCACACATCATCTTCTCATCTCCTTCCCCATTGCCTATAGGTATCACAGGGCCTCATCATGGCTTGTTAGCAGTATTCCAACAGCCTCCTAATTGGATCCCCTGCCTCTAGCATTGCTATTATTATTCCATTTCTAACTTTCAGTTTCAGAGTAAGTTTTCTGAGACAAATATAATTGTTTTTCCCCTGCTCTAGAATAGTGACCCTCTATTAGTGCCCTTGCTCATGGACTAAATCTAAATGCCTTCGCCTAAGAAGGTTCAAGTCCCTATCAAACTGTCCTCAGAGACAGGGTGACTTGTCCAAAAGCTTGATCTCCCAACTGTCCAAGGGGCAAATTCATCGCACTTGAAAAAGAGCTTTGTCCTCAAGTAACTTTGAAGGGACATGCTGTGTCTGTGATGTATCTTCCTAACACAGACCTTTAAAAAAAAAAAAAAAGCTAAATATGGTCTTAGAGATTTGCAAAGTTCTTGTGACTTTGACTTTTAGCAGCAGTGGGTAAATGAATTTTAATTCTGGGCTTTTACTAGAAGGATCTATACCTTCTGGGTTAGAGGCTTACTTTGTTTCTCCCATTCTTCAGGATCTCATCAAGAAAAAGAGGTGCTGGAGAGAGTCCAGAAAGAGAGACTGGAACATAAGTTAGACAATGGAATCCATCCTCCCAGTCTTGAGATTGCCAATCCTCTGTATCTGTTCTTGGAAGCACCTAGCTCCCTACCCCTGGGAGGAGATGTCCAACTCTCTGTGACCCTGGTTAACCCCAGTGACCAGGAGAAGGCTGTGCAGCTGACAATTGGGGTACAGGCAATGTACTACAATGGCATCCTTGCTGCCGAGCTCTGGAGGAAGAAGCTGTTCCTTACACTCAGTGCCAACCTGGGTAACTATCTATGGCCCCACCAGATGCCCACACCCAGCTCCCACCCTGAGCGGACAGTAGTCATAGGGCTCCTCCTGCAGGCCTGACTAGGTAGCTTCTAGCTTCTAACCCAGGGATGTGTGTGTGTGTGTGTGTGTGTGTGTGTGTGTGTGTGTGGCAGGCTGCCCCAAGTAAATCAACTACACTGGTTCTTAGAGGATGAATAGGACAGTGATGGATAGAAAAGTGAGTCACAAGCATTCCAGGCAAAAGGAACAACATGTACACAGGTTCCACCTCCCAGAAAATCTTACTTAATTGGTCTGAGATGGGGTCCAAGCACTAAAACTCCCTATGCTATTTTAGAGTCGCAATTCCCTGGG
This sequence comes from Craseonycteris thonglongyai, assembly GCA_004027555.1. NCBI lineage: Eukaryota > Metazoa > Chordata > Mammalia > Chiroptera > Craseonycteridae > Craseonycteris > Craseonycteris thonglongyai. The sequence continues at coordinate 12,297 of PVKE010006231.1, forward strand.
CAAGAGCAGTTGTTCTCCTTTGCTGCAATCAGAATCACCTAGGGATGTTTGATGCTCAGCCTGAACCCCAGACCAATTAAATCAGAAATTCTGTGGTTGGAGCCAAACATCAAAAAAATTTTAATTCCTTGGGTGTTTCCAATGTGCAAGCAAGAGAGAATAATGGAATAGAGCTTGTCTACATTATTGTAACAGCCTCCTGACCACCACCCACCCACCCACACTGCTGCCAATCTCTCTGTATGTGCCCTTTTCAAGAGGTTGAGGGGAGTGGTATGGGAGTCGTATGGGTCAGATCATGCAGGAGCTTGCATATCATGCTAAGCAGTTTGACTTTTGTTCTCTGGGCAATGAGGAGCTGTGAAAGTTTTTAAGAAGTGAGTCAATGTAATAAAAAATTCATTTTAAAAAGAACTTTAAGCAGAATGAAATGGAAGGGGTCCTATTAGTGTAGTGGTTCTCAACCTTGGCTGCACACTGAATCGCCTGGGGAGCTGATACAGGGTCTTCACTGCCAAAGTCTAATATAACTGATTTCTGGTATGGCCTGACATTGGGATTGTTTTACAAAGCTCCCCATATGACTCTAGTGAGCATCCAATGTCGAGAACCATTGGATTAGAGGTTGGAAGTCTTTGTAATAATCAAGTCAAGAAACAGAGGACGAGCTAAACTAGCAGCACTTCTAAAGAAGACATATTAAGGAGCTTATAGATCAGACTTGTGAATATGTGTGTGTGTGATGGGGGTTGCTTCCAGTTTGGGTGAGCCTCTAGAATAGGGAAAATAGGGAAGAGCAAGTTTGGAGAAAAAGATGATGAGTTCTGTTTATGGCATGTTGGGTTTGAAAGCCCATGAGACATTCAAGCAGAGATGGTCAGTAGGCAGTTGGAAACCTAAACCTGGTATTCAAGATAAAGGCCTGGGCTGGAGACCAGACATGGGAATCTCAGCACAGAGGGGATGGCCAAGAATCAAGGCACCAATGAGCTCACAGGGGTCAGGGAAGAACTGTGAGAAGACAAGAGAGTGGAGGGAATGCGGGTGACATCAGCATGTATGGGGCAGTCAGAGAAAGAGCAGAGAGTAAGAGAGACTGAGAAATCAAAGAGTCAGCAGAGAAGCCATGAGATGTCAAGGCTGAAAGCGTCCATTGACAGAAACAACGGTGAACGCCAGCTTCCTGGGAGTTAAGTGGATCGAGAGTTGAGGAGGTGAGACAAGGTGTGCAGTCTTTTCTAGAAGAATGAATGGGAAAAAAAGAGAGGCTGGGTGGTAGTCAGCCAGAGACACTGGGTAGAGAGAGGGTGTTTTTGTTTGTTTTCTTTTGAAATGAGAGAGAACAAAATCTGCTTATATGCTGAGGAAAATAATCAGCAAAGAGGAAAAGACTAAAGCCTCAGAAGAGATGGGTTATTATTGATGATGCAACCCTTGGGGAAATGAGAGGCAACTAACAACCTTCTGAAGCAGGAGCCATTATAATCCTCACTTCACAGATGAGGAGATATACACAGAGTGGTTAAATAATTTGCCCAAAGTTACACAGCTAGGCAGTGGTGGGGTCACAATGAGGCACATATTTAAAAAGCAGAAGACCTCATCCTTCTGGGGGAGACCGGTGACAACAAGTGTAGATGTCTACCGGTATATCTGAAGGTTGAGAATGGGAACATGAGCCTGAGAGGATTCCTCAAGGATGAGGATAGTTTTATTTTCTCAGCAAAAGAGGAAAAACAAAAAAGAAGCAGAAGAGAATGGGAAAGAACTAAGTATATAATCAGTAATAACTGTGTGGGAAGGTCTGAGATAAGCAGTTCATTTGCAGTATTTCATTTAATACAAGCCATCCCACCATAGTAATAATAGGTATTATTATTAAACAAGGAAACTGAGGCCAAGGGAGTTTAACTTGTTCTAGTTCACAGGCACCATTGCATTGCACAACCTCACTGAGGTGGTCTGCCAAGAGTGTTAGTGGAGGTGGCTACTAAAGGTATGAAGATGGTGGTGAGGGGTGGGTTCTTGAGTGAGTTTCAAATTTTAAATTGCTGTGAGGAAGCAGGCATCTTTCTGGCTTCAGTGAGATCTTGACTCCTTTGCATTGTGTAACTATTGCTTGTTTCCAGGACACACACCCTCAACCCTTTGCACTGACTCCACCCATCACATGTTTCAGTTAGGAGGATCCCCACCCACCTGTCCTCCAATTTTGAGCATAGCCCACCCGAGAACAGCTTCCTCAGACTCACCGCTATGGCCACGCACGCCGAGTCCAGCCTCAGCTGCTTTGCTCAGGAAGATATTGCCATTTGTAGACCATGCCTTGCTATCGAGGTAGGCACTAGTCCTTCCCAAACTCCTCTCACTTGCTACTACTCAGTTCCCCCTTTCAGAAGGAATCAGAGCCCCTCAAGCTTCAGAGCAGGTGACTGTGCTTCAGGGTTGCCAGAAAACACTAGGTTGAGAATTCCTTTTCTTGAAAGAGATGTTTTTTTTAATATGTACTATTCAGGTTTAAATCTTTCAACTTTTTTTTTTTTTTTGACGAGAGAGAGAGAGAGAGAGAGGGAGAGAGAGAGAGAGAGAGAGAGAAAGATACAGAAACAGAGAGAGAAAACTGCACTGGGGGCACTCCCCAGTTCAGCACATGGGTTCGCACGGGCAGGGGCCGGGGTTGGGATTCGATCCTCGGTCCCCAGCACTGCAAAGTGAGCACTTAACCCATTGAGCCATCCCAGCTTCCCCTCAACTTTTTTTTTTTAAGATTTATTTTATTGTTAGAGAGACAGAGGGAGAAAGAGAGACAGAGAGATGGCGGGAGGGCCCAAAGCAGTCTCCATAGTTGTACATCATTAGTTTTGACATAGTCTCATTCCACACAGGTGGATGTGGGGCCACCTAGGGCAGGAACTGAACTGGGAGCCTCCCACATGGGACGTGCCCCACACTTCAGCCTATGGGTTTTCATGGGCCAGGGTCGGGATGCAATCCCTGGACCTCACGGTTGCATGGCAAGTGCTCAACCTGTTGAGCTATCCCAGCATCCATTTTCAATTTCTTTCATTGGTTAAATAAAGGTTTCTAAAACCAGGGTCTTCCCAGTTGCTGCCTCCATACTTACAGGGATAATAATAGCTTATGTTTATTTAGCACTTTATATATAGGCCAATGTATTTTTCACCTCCTTTATATCTCTCAATACAAAAGCTGTGAGGTGAAACTGTTCTCATTATTCAAATGAGGAAGCAGCTCTAGAGAGCAACATGCCCAAGATCATAAAAATAGGACATTTTTAGAGACTTATGACTCTTGGTCCAGTTTTTTTCCCACATGTCTGACCCTGGCCAAAATGAATGTGATTTGGTTCCTACCCTTGAGGACATTATAGTTAGATAAGAGAAACACAGTGTTTGGTCTTCTATGTATGTGCTTTAATAGAGGTACAGTCACTATGGGCTAAATAAGTAAAGGGGATTAATTCCATCTGGTGGGATTGAGGAAGACTTCATGGAGGAGGTGGCATTTATACTGGACCTTGAAAAATGGATAAGCTTTCAGTGCAGCGATGAGGAAAGGCAACTGTCAGCAGAAGACTGAGCAGAGGCCCAAAAGAAGGGAGCCTGAGGTGTGTGCTGGGGATGGGAAAGGACCCAATGTGACTTGAATATTGTTTAGTCAAGGTAAGAATAGATGAGGTTGGAGAGGTGGGTTAGAGTCAGACCATAAAGGGCTCTGAATGCCAACTGAAGCTGAATTCCAAAGACAGTGGGAAACGCTTCAAGGGTCTCTAAGTGGAGGAGAGGCACGATCAGAGATGGTCAGTGATGGATCAAAGGTGAGAGTAAATGCAGGAAGAGCAAGTACAGAGGTAAAGAAGTCAGCTATGGTATTTGGTCAGGATGTCAGAGATAGGAGAGTAACTGAGGAGGGTATGGGGAGGGTGCTCAGGAGGTGAAGTGACTGCAGCTCTGTGCTCTTGGCCTCTGCTCCAGGTTTTCTCTCTTCCCACAGATGCCAGAGGCAGCTGAACAATATCAACCTCTTCAGGCCTCCGTCAGCATCCATAACTCCCTAGATGCTCCCATGAAGGACTGTGTGATCTCCATCCTCGGAAGGGGGCTCATTCACAGAGAGAGGAACTACAAGTAAGAGACCACAAGTTTCTCATCCCACTGACACATCTCAACTGGTTAGAAAGGCAGGGACCCAAGATTAATGACTGTCTTTTTGCCATGTCCATAAAGACAGAGCAAATATGCCCTGCAGTAAGGTATTAGGGCCTCTCTCATCATGGGGCCACCATGTGTACAGGGGGACAGGAGAGAGGGTGGCTGTGTCCTCCTTGGGCACCCACCTGACCCTGGTTGCTGCCCTGATCATGCAGGAAGAACATGGGTATTGGATGCAGGTGAAGGGTTAGGGTTAGGTACCAGAGACTATCACAGGGAGGGTAGGCTGCCTCTCAAAAGCTGCATTCTACTAATGCCCACCACAGTACTGAATTTTATTTAAAAGTTCTCTTTTATTCCCATTCCCTACTCCCATACCCACCACCCTTCATATCCTTCTGTTAGTATGTGTAAAATGTGTACTGTTGCTTCATGAGCTTGTATTTTTAATTTATATAAATGTTAATGTTTAATTTTTTCTTACTCTTCACTCAGATGTTTTTAAGATTCATCCACCTGTATCAAGTCCATTGTTTCTGCTAATTGTGCACATCCTCTACTTCCTGCCACTCCACAATGATGGGTACCCAGAGTTAGGCTGACCAGACGTACTGATTGAAACAAGACAATACTGTTGTTTTCTGTCCTGTTTAAATGGTAGATCTGGTCAGCCTACCCCAAGTGCCTCCAACTCTCAGACACTACAAATACTATTGCAATGAACATCACCATACATGTCCCCATATATACGTGTTTGAAACTTTGGTTGGGAAGGAAGAGATATATATGGCCAGGAAGGAATTGCTGAGTCATAGGCTAAGACCTGGTTTGACCAGATGCTTATCAGATTTGTTTGCAGTGAATGCAGGAGTCTGCACTCCCTCCACCAGTTCATGAGTTTCTATATTCTTACTATTCCTCCATTCTTGGTAATACCAAGCTTCCCCTTTCTTCCAATCTAATAAGAATGAGGTAATATGTCATTATTGTTTTAATTTGCAACTCTTCATGTTTATTAGCCTTTTCCATGTCCTCCTCTGTAAAATTCTTTGCCTGCTTTTCTTTTAGTGTTCCTGCCCCTCTTCCTTGTTGATTTGTAGTTTCCAGTATAGTCTAGCTATTATTAATCCCCTTGTTGGTTTTAGATGTTTCAAGTATCTTCTTTCAATCTCTTCCATTATGTCTATTGCATCTCTCATTGAATACACAATATACAGTTGAGTTCACAATGACTATGCCTACAGTCCCTGAAGTCCCTGACAGGTTGTCTGGTTATTGAGCCACTGCTTCAGCCTCGTGAAACTCAGTCATTCTTGCCACTAAGTTGAGAGGATGAACTGCCAATATTTAACCAGACATTCGTGGTCTCTCCAGATCAATTGTGGAGGAAATCTGTACCATTCCCTCAGTCACCATAAGAAGGGCCACAGGCAGGCCAGGAGGTTGCTGATAGGCTCCAAACACCACCTGTTGACATACTGACATCTTAATATGTTTGCCACACCCACTGCACTTAACAATGTGAAGGTTTCAAAACTATAGCTTTTCCAAACATTCCCCAATACTGTAGAGTGGGACCAGACTGAAGTCACAAGTAATAAAAGAAGCAACAGATGCAACTTGGATGCCCTTAGCATAGGACTCCTCTTCTCAACCATGCAATTGCTCACCATAGAAAGATTCTTGTCTTCTATCTCCTTAAAACCCTCTGTGTTTCAACAGAAGGGACTTAGATGTTTATTTCATCAGGATCCATCTCTTCAAGTAGGAAAGATAAGACACTGAGACCAGCAAAGCAATAAACCTGGGACAGAACTAGCACCTTCCTTTTTCTCTCTCTCAGATTAGGTCCAGTGAGGCCTGGAAACACCTTGTGTACCCAATTCCAGTTCACACCAACAAAGGTGGGGCTCCAGCGGCTCACTGTGGAAATGGACTGCGACATGTTCCAGAACCTAACCAACTACAGAAGTTTAACTGTGGTAGCCCCTGAACTTGCATCTTAAACTTCCAACTCTAGTATCACTTGCCCCAAATATCCCCTTGAATCTATGGTCTAAAACCAAAATGTTGAGATGGGAAAGTTTGCTTACGAGACAAATGAAATTTCCATTCAGGTTGAGCAGAAGACTGAGTAAGAACAAAACTAGATTCCCAGAAAAGACATTCATTTTTGTCACACCAGTTTAAGGAAGCTGTGAAGATTAGTTGTCTTAGAAACTATGGGGCTTGAGTAATAAAAGAAAAATTTTGAAAATGTACTGAGATAAGTACATTCAAATTTTTCTGGTTCAGGATTGTTTATAATCATTGTACTACTCACTAGCATATTCATTAATTTACATCTAAGGAAAGAACCTAACATTTAAATCATTCTTATATTTCTGAAAAACTGGGACATCATTTGCTAAAAATGGAATTTTTGAGTAATCCTAAGATTACATTGATTGGTGCTATTCCTGACCATTATTTTTAAAGATCCAAAGATGACTGAACAAAGTTATAAAATATACAACATAGGACCTGAGAGTAAAATGATCTTCTAGATTCAGCTATAGATAAGTTTTTATGAGAATTCTATATTAAGTATCCCACAATTAAAGTCTAATGTTAATGATGTTAAATTGGTCTAGTAGAAAAACATAAAAATTATTAAATATATAGAAAACAGGCCCTATATAAAAAATAAATAAATAAATGGACTGCTTTTGTACAATGTTGATTTTTGTTTGTTTGTTTGTTTACATTATTTTGATGCTTTGGCACTCTCTCAGTTTGATTTTAGTTCTTTCTCTTTATGACAATTGTTAAAATACAGATGGTACTTTGAAGATAAATTAAAACTCTTCACTAAGGAATTTCAATCACAAGTATACACTAGTTGCTCAAAAGGATGGATCCTGTTGGCTGATTATACCTAGAGACAATGGGGACATCAGAAGGGCAGATGTGATAAGTTTCTATACAAAGAAAAGGACTGACATTAGAGGTTGTGAAGACCTGCAGTACATAATACACAAGGCTTAAGTCAGGTCATGAAAATATACATCACTGCAGGTTTACCTTGTTTCCAATATCTGACCTTCCAAACTGATGCAAAAATATAATTGGCTGGTGATGGTTTTATAAAAGGAGTAACTGAAGAGGCCCTTAAAATTAATATAAATTCTCTTATACATTTAAATTTTTTTGATTTATAAAAATTTTGTATTATAGAATTAGCGAACAAATTAGAGAACAAATTCCAGACATGTAATATATAACAGAGAAAACAACATAAGTATATATTAAAAAAAACATATCTGGTTCAATAAGGTGAACAAACTAATGAGCTCAATACCACAAAATAATTTTAGAGGCAATGAGTGACCTGGAATATAAAAATATTCAGAAGGACTTAAAGATAATAATAATTATATTATATAGCATTTTCAAATACTAAGAGGGGCTTTAGAGTCATCTTCTCTAAATAAATTGAAGTGTTTTGTTCTAAATATACTTCTGGTCAGAATCAGATCTTTATCTATAAACCCAATGAAAACAATATTCTAGTCCCAACCTGTTTTTCTGGTAGAAACTTTGAAAGGTACTCTTTTAAACACTGGCAGGTTACCATTTTATTGAGACTACCAACATCTTTAACAAAGCAACAACACACTTTATTGCAAATAGGGAATAAAGCAGTTTCACCAGAAATATCTAAGAGATGATTCAGGAACACAAACTCATGCTATTATCTTTTGTACCTAGCACAGAAAAATATACTCATATGGTTTATAAATAATTGCCAGTCTAGCCTAGTCAACAATCTTTGGTAATAGTGTCTCTTGATAAGTATAGACAGAAACTCCCTTTCAATCCAGAAAGCATCCTAGCCCCATTTTAAAAGCAGACTTTAGAGCCTGGCTGTGACAGTAAGAAAGGGAGAGAGGACAAATGAACCTGAAAACTCATAATTCAAGATCATTCTGAGTGAGTTCCTTGATTCTGTTCATGCAGTGATCAACAGCATTAATGAGCAAAGGGATCCAACTATCTTCTGGCTGTGGGGTCACGTGACTCGCTCTGCAAATGGAATGGGAAAAAAAGAGAAGTCAAATTTATTATACTGTCAAGGGAAAACCTATCCTCAACAGGGAGCACAAAGGAAAGTATTAAAAAAGAAAAAAAATCACATTTCTTTGAAGAATCAGCTGCTCCAAAATTGAAGTTGAAAGAAAACACAATACCCACTCCTTGAAATGAGGCTTTTGGAGTTGAGAATGTCTAGATACGTTTATTCTCAAAAAGCTACTTGGGGAGAAGTCCTCATACTCACTTTGTAATTTCCAGTGCCTTCTTTAGAACAGACACAAGTTTTGCAGACTAGAAACAAAACAGAGAAGTTTTATTTTTATGGTAAAGGCTCACCCTGATTACGGATTCTTTTTTGATATAGCAAAATCTTATTATAATAATACTGTTGCTGTAACACTTTTAAAAGATTTTTAAATCTTTTAAAATTTTAAAAAAGCAAAAGACTAAAACCTGAATTTGTCTCAACTACTGAGAGCTGTATAATGGAAACAATTAGTGTTTCTTTAAAAAAAAATCTATGTACAGAATTTAAAAAACACCAATGACCATATAACACGAGGATGTATGCATGCAACCAATATATAGTACATATTTAAAATTTTAATTTGAGCGATTGACATGTTGCCAAAGATGTTCATTTCTTAGGAAATCAATTTTTTTTCCATTTATTTATTTTTATTAAATTTATCGAGATGACATTGGTTAAAATTACATAAATTCCAAGCATACAATTTTACAATATATCATCTGTGTGTTGCATTGTACGCTCACCACCCAGAGAGAAAGTCCATTTTTAAAAAGTGAATACATGGGGAAGCTGGGATGGCTCAGCGGGTTGAGCGCTTGCTTTGAAGCCCTGGGGACCGAGGATCGGGTCCCAGCCCGGCCCGTGTGGACCTATGTGCTGAACTGGGGTGTGCCCCCAGTTCAGTTCTTGCTGGGGCCTATGTGGGGGCCCCTGGCCCAGTTCCTGCCCTGCGCAGCCCCATGCCCACCTGTGGACTGAAACTATGTGGAGAACTAATGCTGTCACCTGTGGGGACTGCTCTGGGACCTCCCCATTCTCTCTGTCTCTGTCTCTCTGTCAAAATCAATAAAATAAATCTTTAAAAAATAAATAAAAATAAAAAGTGAATACAAATAAAAAAATTAATGCCCAAAGTATTTTATCCTACTTCAAGGTGTTTGCACATTGTGAAGCCATTTGGCAGTTTTACTTCTCTTTTCAACATTAGAGATAAGAATTTGAATTTACAAAAATAAGAGATTAGAACTCTCTCTAGAACAGAACCTAGAACTTGAAAGAATAAAATAAAATCAGATTTTTATAAAAAGATTGACCCTCCATGGTTAAATCACACAATGTGTTTATATTAGAACAGAGTATGTTTCTGCCGACAGTAGAAATCAGAAATGTGTGAGTTCAGGTTGAGAGGATCCGAAAGCAGTGTAATAATTAAGACTTTCTTTTCAAAGCAGCATTTTCTAAAGTCTTTGGGTTTTTCTAAATGATTACCCAAGTGGTTATGGAAGGGTACTATCTGAGCTCAACACTTTAAAGATTTATTTTTATTGTTTTGACAGAGAGAGAGATACAGAGACACAGAGAGAAGGGGAGGGAGGGCCCCAAACAGTCTCCATAGTTGTACATCATTGGTTTTCCACATAGTTTCACTCCACAAGTGGGTGCGTGGCTGCACATGGCAGACACTGGGCTGGGGTCTCACCTCAGTGAGAACTGAACTGGAGGTACTCCCCAGTTCAGCATATGGGTCCACACGTGCCGGGGCCGGGATTCGATCCTCAGTCCCAGGGGCTGTAAAGTGAGCGCTTAACCCACTGAGCCATCCTGGCTTCCCATGAGCTCAACACTTTAATAATTCAACTTCAGCAAATATTCATAGTACAAATACATATAAGAACTGTGACATTACTGTTGTACTTACATCCAAGTGTAACAAATAAATATATTTCCTATAGCTTAAATATAGTTTACAGCAAATACTTCAGTATTTAGTATAGATTTAGTGAAATTCTACCAATTAGGTTTATCAATGTAGGTACTTACATTGATTCGCACAGTCAGGTGGCACATAGGTGGATATATGCTCAGAGCCAAGTCATCCACACTAAGGGAAGAAAGCAAAAATAACCATTAACAAATAAAGAAACAAAGCTCAGCTCGCTGATTTCTAGTACACAACTAAGGATGCAACTAATAAAAAATGACTGTCCCAGAAATGCCGATCAGTTCCTTAAATTGGGCAACCAGTAAAGAACCAATTCAATTAGTATTTATTTACTCAATATAGACATACCCTTTTCATTAGGAAGCGGGGGTGAGGTAGGGAGGGACTCTCTTGGACTGTAGGATGGTACATGATTCATTCAGTTAAAAATAGGAGGATCTGTAACCACCAATTTAATAATACAGATGGGGTTCATCCACAGAATGCCACTAAAGTGAGAACCACTTTAACCAAGTGATCAAATTTAGTACCACCAATAATGGGAAAAACGAACATCATGCTTCTCCCCAAGTGACAAAATGAGAAGCAGAAAAACACTTAACTATGTGATATGTGATAGTCTTGCCAAAAAATGTTTAAACTGAATATAACCTATAATCATGAGAAAACAATTACATGAATTCATATTGTTGGATATCCTATAAGACAACTAACCTGGATTCTTTTAAAATGTCAAATGTCAAAAAGGACTAAAAAAGACAGACTGTTCTAATTGGAAGCAACTAAAGAGATGACAACCAAATGCAGTGACACCTTGACAGAGTCCTGGATTTAAAAAATAAAATTAAAAAGCTATAAGAGACATTTTAGAGACGATTGGGGAAATCTAAATATTAGATAATATGATATTCAATGCTAAATTTCTTGGATGTAGGAAGTATTCAGGGGTAAAATGTCATTGATGTCTGCAACTCACTCTCAAATGGTTCAAGAAAAAGAATGGTACATCTCTATAGAGAAATAAAGCAATATAGAAAATAATGTGAACAATAAGTGAATCTAAATGAAGGATGGGTGGGTGTTTGCTGTAATACTTTTTCAACTTTCCTGTAGGTTTGGAAATTTTCAAAATAAAAAAACCAGGGGGAAAAAACCTTGGGGTTACAGCACAAACTGACATCAGAATACTGCTGTTCAGATGTTTCAAAGTGGGGCTCATACTTACCTAGGGCTGATCTCATCAGAAATATCCACAATGTCATCCAGCTGGGCCACCTGATCCTTCTTCCCATTCTCTGCCACTGAGATTCGGATTTTCTTCAGGCAGGCTTTGGATGCTCTCACCAGCGCAAGGCATGGGATTATGAGCTCTTGATCTTCCTCTGACCAATATAAGTCCCGATTGTTTGGATACCCCAACACACCACCCTCATCACCGTGGTTGTCAGAGTTGTCCTCCTCAATGTCATTCAAGAGCCCACAGTAAGGGTCACATTCTTCCACCGCCTAAGACATACCATGATTTATGTGAATGCCAAAAAATAAAAAGTGCCTATTGTACTTTCAGCACCATGTCTGAGTTGTCCCAAAATTCAGTCAGCTATGTCACTAATGGCTACAGAGTTGGATCACTTCATCAACCCTCTCACTCTCCTAGTCCAGCAATGAAACAGAGGGGAATGATACTAAATCACACACTGGCATGGGGTGGGAGGTAGGAGACAGGAATGAGGATAGGATCAATTTGGTCAATGCTCAGGACATCTCCTCTCTTTATAACCAATTCTCATCTACTGGTCACAGAGCTGCCTTCCAATGACCAGCAAAGACAGAGAGTTCCCCTTACTTGCTCCATCTCCTCATGAGCATCCTTCACTAAATCCACATTCTTTGTCAGCATTAAAAGGGCTGCAGCTTTGTTATCTGTGGATGAAAAATCAGAAGCACTGCAATTAGAGGAGAAACCCAACAATTCTCTTAAGTCTTCAAAGGGCAACCAACAGTGTTCCCATGTGAAGGGAGTGCCAAGGACAGTCAACAAGGGCGGCCATTTAAAGTAAAATTCTGACATATATCCTCTGGATGCCCAGACATGGGGCTAAAAAGATTTGCATCATTCACCACAAGAAATAAAATGGTCACATGGTGTTTCTTATCATGGTCCTCTTGGACAATGACTGCTTTTGGCCTGGATGACTACTTCATAACTGCCCGCAGTGTGTCCCATAATGCTGCTCCTGGGGCAGGCCCAGGAGCACAAACTACATTTGTTCATCAAGAGACAGAGGGGCGAGGGGAGTTAGAATCCAATGGTATGAGAACTAAGAAGACTAGCAGAAAGTATTAATACTTATCTTTGGATATTGGTAATATATATCCCACTAAACTCTTTATATAAATTAAAATATATACATTGTACAAAACTATGTATGAGAATCTAGTATAAGAGGTCTGTCTGCTTTGGCCAGCATAGATAGTGAGGTCCACTTCCCTCTCTTACCCACCTCTTGGTATCTGAGGCACCTTCTGGCACGCAACCCAGACATTGTTACAGGAAATGAGGTCACTGTTCTCGGGGCTGAGGAAAGAAATCAAAAAGGATATATTAATAATCTAGGTTTATGTCTCCTGAAGAGATCCTTCCTGCTGGTCATTATTCTCAGCTACTAGTAACTTTGCTGTTGAAATGAGTTTTTTCCCCCTCCCTGAAGCAAGGAACCCCATTAATGGATAATCCCACTGTGGCATCACTACCTCTGAGCTGGAGTGGTATAAAGCACTTCCACAAGCTGAGCCATGCCATCCACGATGTCCACAGTGGCGCTCCGAACCAGCTTCCTCAGTGTGATTCCTGTAGCCAAACCCAGAAATCACTGACTGCTTTCCTGAGAACCTAAGCACTACCAAACTTGAAGTAATGTTCACCCACATGCTTTCACTGGAATGCCAACACAAAATACAGATCTGACATATTCCCATGTCATTTGCTTGTTCCTCCCACCACTCCTGGGTGCTATTCTCCAAAAGAGGTCTGGAACAAAATCTTTTCATGATGGCATGTATTCATTTATTAAGGACAGTGGTCCCTTGACTGTTGTGCATAAAACACAAAGTTTAAACCATTTGTGCATAACCCTGAAGATCCATGAGACGTGTATTCACTTATAATTTTGGTATGATTATAATCAAGGCATGGATCTACAGGCAGGGCTGGAGGCCACTGAATCTATAAGGGAGATAAGAAAAAGGGTGTGATATAATATGGGTAGAGGAGACCGGGGATGGCCTGGGCCTGGGTATTGGCTAAGATTCAGCCAGCATCTGTGGTGGTTATAATGGGTTACATAGGGAGGAGCCAGTGATAATTAAAACCTTAGAGTCAGGCAAGGTAAGGGAGATGGGAACACAGCATCTGTATCTAAAGGCTTATTAATGGAGGTTATTCACATTATAAAATTATCTTTGCATTTCATGGGAAAAGTTACATTACATGCTCAAACTGAGGAAAGGTAAAAGTCTCAGGACTTAAGCTGTGATATTAGCATAGATTTACCCTTTACATTAAATGCTCATGTATACATTATGGCTTACCCTGATCCTTGGGAAGTGAATAGTATACTGTAATAATTGCTTTGATGGCAGCACGAACTTGTTCACAGAACCTCTGGGTTTCCTATGAAGTGATGGACCAATTCAGAATGAAAAAAGGAAACAGATTAGATCAGTATGGCCAACCTTCTACTGTGGAAGACAGAAAACATCTGTACAAGCATCATCAAACACTTTCTGGAGTCCTATAATGAGTTAGGCTTTGTGTTATTCTCATTACATAACAGAGGTGAGTTAGTTGGGTACCAACTAATGAGCTGATAACTCAATAAAACATTAAGCAGCTGGGAAACCTTATTCTTGATATCTGCTGTGAAATATTCACCCTGTTTTAGACCAGGAGTTGGCAAACTGGCTCACTGGCCAAATCAGGAGCATTGCTAACTTTTGTAATAGTGTTACTGGGGCAGCCATGCTTTCATTTACATATTATCTATAGTTGTATTTTCAAGGGCAGAATTGAGTAGTTGGCCTGCAGAGACTTAAGTATTTACTATCTGGACCTTTATAGAAAAACTTTTCCAGGGATGCCGGGATCACTCAGCAGGTTGAGCACTTGCCTTGCAATAGTGAGGTGTGAGGATAGAACCCAGCCCTTGGCCCCTATCTAAGGTGACCAGATTTTAACATTGGTAAAGTGGGACACCATTGACCAGGGGGGAGGGGGTTCTTGATTAAAAATTTGGTCTATCTCCCGCTGTTCCCTAGCTTGTCGTGCATTCTTTCCAAAAATCGGGACTTTTTTAAAACGCCGCGGGACGCGGGACACATTGTTAAAAATCGGGACTGTCCCGCCAAAAGCGGGACGTCTGGTCACCTTACTATAAACCCATATGCTGAGCTGCAGTACAGCTGGTAACAGCCAGATGGCGGTGAAGGTTCTCACCTCCCAGGCAGGAGGCCGCCTGTTTGGTTCCTGCCCTACATGGCCCTACATCCACCTGTATGGAATGAAACTGTCACAACTAATGATGTGCAACTATGGAGACTGCTCTGGGCTCTCCCCCTTCTCTCTCTCTCTCACCTTATCTCAAACAATAAAATAAATCTTAACAAAAACTCTGCCAATCCTATTTTAGACCACTAACCAGGTGTCTATCTCTCTAACAGGATCACAATATAACTAAAGATGATTACTATGGACTCTATCATGCTCCATGTTGACTATTTTCCTTCTCAGCAGTCACTGGCTTTCCCTTATCTTCCCTGTCTTCACTTTGCTGCTAAATTCTAAGCCAGTTGTATATAAAATGTGGTCTACAGATTGTTGCCAGTACATAAAGTATTTGTTACCAGTCTGAGATGGATAAGTACAGTGATTATAGAGTATTCAGAAACCATTATGGCAATTTGACATTGTTTCAACAGCCAAACACACAATTTCATAAAACCAGCCCACATAGAACTGGAATTAAAAATAAAACCTTTCTTCAGTAAGACTAACATGCTGAGATTCTCAGAAAACAATTGTGATTCAAATACTATATATAATTCAAATAAAACAAAGTTTTAATTTTTCACCTGAATGAAATCATTGACATGAATATGTACAGAAAAATAGCTCTGTGCTGACTCCTCATGGTATTGTACTGTGAATTTTAGCATCAAGTCCTAAGTGTATTTGAAAAAGAGCTGGCAGATGAGAAAAATAAAACAGTACTACTTCCTTTTAAATAAATATTGATTTTCTTATACGGTGATGGAAAGTGAGCTGATTCTGGGTGGTGAGCACATAATGTGATGTATAGACAATGTAATGTAGAATTGTACACCTGGAAACAATGTAATTGATATCAATCAATGTCACCCCAATAAATTTAACAAGTAAAAAAATATAGATTGATTTTCTTCCACAAAGCTTTTAAAGTGCTCTTATATAATTCATCTCTTGTTTCCTAATCACAGATCTCTGATTCATATAGGGGGAGAGAATTTTATCATTGTAGGGGCAGCAAAAAAATATTTTTCCATTTCAAAACATCTGGATATACAGATGGAAAAAAATTAAACTATTCACTATGAAAATCAAATAAGGTGATGAGTATGGCATTTTAAAATAAACTTATCCCAAATTAAGTATACCTAGGTCTAGAAAAACTGAGCATAGGGCATACCTGGTCACAGCCAACATGTTTACATTCATAAATTTTATAATAAAGGGATATTGAAAATGCATAAATTTTTTTACGAGCAATTCCATTCCCTGGATTTTTTCTTTACTGATATACACACATACCAAAAGATTGTTATTAGATAATTTACCACACATAGCACTGTTTATAAAAGCTACAAATTGGAAACAGCTTAAATGTCTACATAAAGTACTGGTTAAATAAATTACAGTCACATGCACTCTACTGAATACCATGTAGCCATCACAAAGAAGTGAACTTTATACATCCTGAGAATCAATTTGCAAGCTACATTGTTAATTGGGGGGGAAAGGGGTCCAGAAAGGCGTTTATGGTATTCTATCATTTGTGTAAAAAGAAGCAGGCATATACACATAAATGTGCATATCCTTAGAATAGATATGGATAATTCAAAAGGAACTGCGGAGTGGAGATATAAACGTTTTAGCACACTTAATTTGTTATCTTTTTATTTTATACTGTATACACTTTCACTGATTAAGTATAAAAAGTAACTCAGTGTAAAACAGATATTATGTAGTAAACATAAGCTACACCCCAGTTTAAATCCTAACTCCACTGTTTATTACCTTAACCTGAGCCTGTGAGCCTGCTTACTCATCTGTCAGAGGGGGATCATATATGTGAAAACAAATAGCAAGTGCTTTAAAAAAATTATCAGAAAGAAAATAATCAGGATGAACTTGAAAATGAATTAATACATTTAGAAGACCTGCCTACTCCATGCCAGGTACTGCCCTGGCTACTGTGGCTGTTCAGTAGTCTTCACAACAATTATGTGGGGAGAGAACTACAGTCTTCTTTGTGACAGAGGAGAATAAATCCCCTGGCTTGAGTGTAAAAGGGGGACAGAAAAATGAGAGGATTCCTAAGGAATAACGAGGCAGCACAAGGATTCCAGGAAAGGAAAGCCCACCTGTGAGGACGGCAATGGCAATGGAAGTCTAGAGAAGACTTCAGTCATAGTCGTGGCTTCTCTTGAAACTTTGACAGCTGCCTCATCTGTGGGGGTAGGGAGGTTGACAAAAGAGGAGGCAGAAGCCAACGTTAGTGCCAAAAGGATAAGGCTGCAGCTGCTGCACGGTCTTTAAAGATAACGCGTTCTCTCTACACCCTTAGGCGTCTCAATAACACCTCCAAAAATCAATGTTTTATGTTTTCAACCTCTGAGGTGCCGCCTCAGCCTCGCTGGGAGGGTGGGGGAAGCGTGAGAAAAAGGGGTCGGGACTCTGGGACAACATAGATGAGAGTCCCTAACAGGACAGGCACTCACTGAGTCTTCTCCAAAACGTCTCCCGATTGAACTCCTTGGTGGTCTCCTGGGCTTCGCCGACTGAGTAGGTGTGGCGTGTGGACCGCGAGGTGGCAAAAGAAAGGTAGAGATCAGCGGAGCCACCTCCCGCCCCAGCCTCCTCCGTCTGAGCCCCAACCCCCGCCGCCGCCACAGCCGGCCCTCTTCCCGACCCAACGCTGCCTCTGCTGTTGTCCGTCCCAACTGTGTCCGCTCACCCCGCACTCCGAGCAAGAGCAACCGCAGCTCCCCTGCTAGCTGCTGGAGCTGCTCCACAGGGGGAGCCAGGGTGGGGACAGCGGCTGCAGGTGTAGCTGCGCTCGCCATCTCTGCCGATCGTCTGGGGCCTGTAGGTTAGAGCACCCACAGCAGCCGCCAGGCGCGCAGCAGTAGCGGATCCACTTCCGGGCGTCGCAAACCTGGATTAGTTTCCGGCAACAACCCGCCCCGCCCCGGAGGTCCAGCCACGCCTCCTCCAGCCAGGCCACGCCTCCCCCACCCCTCCAGGACCCAGGTAGGGCCGCACACGCAAGGTCCAGTCAGTTATTTCTTATTCATCATTAATTTATTTGATTGGTTCAAAACACGCCCCCCCCCCCCCCCGACTAAGGAAGCAGAAAAAAGTGATTGGGAGCTAGCGCAAGGGTAGTCAGGGTAGGGCCCAAATTCACACTGGTTCCCTGCCCCTAAAGTGGCGCCCTTGACAGCTGCTGAGTTCCAGACACTTTGATAGGTACTTTAACGTGAGGTAATCCTAAAAATACATTGAGCCTTGGATACGCCCACGCACACCCAGCCTCTGTCCCGCAGATCTAGATATCCGGCTTTCTCTTCACAAAAGTGTATCAACCCTTTGCCTTCCTGGGGAAGGAAGGAATTGGCATTATTTGGACACTTGTCTGCAGGAATCAGTAGTGGGTAATTCCCCCAACTCCCAGGCGTCCAAGGAGCAGTATAGCTCCCTGAAGCTTGCCAACCAATATTGTCCTTCCACCTGCTGCTGGGGTAGAGGCCTGGGCTGCAGAGGTGGATGGTGAGACATGGCCTTCAGGAGCTCAGGTGGCTTTTTAACTGCACTGTGAAGGTCCTAAGCTTGTTGGAGTTCAGTGTCCACACACGACAAATGAGAACAGGTGTCAGCAGTGTCAACCAGGTCCGCAAAGGGGAGAAGAAAAAAGCTAGAGTGCCGTATGCCATATGAAGAAAGTAGCAGGAATAAATCTGCCAGATGTACAGCAGTGACATAAGAAGGTGAACAGGTATAATTTTCAAGTATTTTCCTTGACGGAGATGAGACCTGAAGTTGTGACCACAGCACCGCTGCACCAAGCTCCAACACAGGTAAGCCATCAAGGGGATGTTAAAAAGTGACAGCTGAAAAGAAAAGCAGAACATTCAGCTTACCAGAAAATCCTCAGAGCTATCAGGGTGGAGTCTAATGCATTGTTGGTGGCTCTTAAGAATATGTTGCTTTCTCTCTTGAGGGTTAACTCTCAATTCTTTATGCTTCAATCACACTTGCTTATAATACTAACAACAGTTGACTTGTAGTTACATATCTGCCTGTTTCCTTTTATTCATCTTAAAGGCAGGTATCATTTCATTTATGTTGAAGCTCTTGATAATGTTAGGTAGAAATGAACATATGAGGCTATTCAGAAAAAATCAATGTAATGAGAATGGTTACATGGTGGATACTCTCCAGACAGCCCTCATATTTTGCATGCACACACACACATACTCTTTTTCTTTCTTTCTTTCTTTTTTTGGCAGAGTAAGGGGGGACTTGGGTATCAATATTTTTTTTTCTTATCTCTGTATTTTTATATGAAGTAGCATGTTTAGTACTGGATTACAATCCAAGTTTATAATCCAGGTTTAGCTGCTGTATCATTCATTCATCACCTATTATGTGTCAGACACTGTGATGCTCTAGGTTTGGGAGATACTGGTAAACAAGTCTGAAAAGATATGTCATAGAATTTACATTTTAACAGAGAAAAGAAAAACTAAAAATAACAAGTAAAAAAAAAAAGATAATTACGGAATGAAGGATATAACAGGGTCATGAAAGGGTAACTGGAAAATGGGTTTTGTGAGGCCTGAAGGACAAGATTGAGTCTTCTGCATTCCAGGCAGAAGAATCAATTGAAAAGCCCAGAGGTGGGAGAGGTCTTGGCCTATTTAAGGCCAATGGGCCTGAAACGTGATAAGCCAAGTAGAAATTGGGGCAGTCAACAGGACCCAGATCATGTCACTGCTCAGTTTAAAAGGTTTTAATCTGAGGTGAGTGAGCTGGTTAAGGTTTTTAAATTTTTTTTTTCAATTTTAAAGATTTATTTTTATTGTTTTTGACAGAGAGATACAGAGACAGAGAGAGAAGGGGGAGGGCCCAGAGCAGTCTACATAGTTGCACATCATTGGTTTTTCTAGTTTCATTCCACAGGTGGGCATGGGGCTGCACAGGGCAGGAACTGGGCTGGGGTCTCACCCCAGTGAGAACCAAACTGGGGGCACTCCCCCATTCAGCATATGGGTCCACACAGGCTGGGGCCGGGATTCAATCCTTGGTCCCCAGGACTGCAAAGTGAGTACTTAACCCACTGAGCCATCCCGGCTTCCCCTGATTAAGGTTTTTAAAGGACATAGTGGGTGCTCTGTGGCAAACTGACAGTAGGAAGGCAAAAACAGCAGTAGGAAGACCTGTTAGGGGGGTCATGCAGTAGCCCACGCAAAAAATAACTATGATTTAGACTAGAGCAGTGGCAACCAAGATGGAAAGAAGTGAATTTAAGATATGTAGTGGAGACAGAGCAAACAAGGTATTACTTACTGATGAACTAGATATAGAATATAAGGGAAGGGGAAGAATTGGGGATACATTCTGAAGAAACTGGGTGAATTGTGGAGCCATTCATTAAAATGGCAAAAACTAGGGAGGAACAGGTTTGCGGGTAGAATTAAAGGTCCTACAAAACATATATAAAGTTGAGATGCGTGTTAGCTATCTAAGGGAAGATGTGAGATGTTAGTTGAAGATTAAGGCACTTGAAGTGCAGAGAGGAGAGGTCCAGATCAGAGATTTGGGAGTCATGGGCCTAGATGATACATAAAATCCATTACTGGTGTATTATTTATTCAAATATGAATATATACCCACCTTTGGTAAGGCTCAGGTTTTACCTGATATAAGAATGATCCTGAGAGACAACCACCATATACTTAATAGAAAACGAAACTGGACCCAGGACCTACCTACATATGAAATACTGCTATACGGAGAATGTTCTGGCCTATGGCCAGTGTTTGCAGAGGTCTTCCCTATTTATCTCTAATCCTGCTGATCATGTTTTACTGCCTTGTTATAAGGCTGTGAACTCATTTTGAACATTGTCTTTGGATCTCTTCCAAAACTTCAGATCATCATCTCTAGATTGTAGTCAATTGGTCCCATTAGATGAATAAAATAAATACTGTAGTTAGGTTATTAATAAATATCTTTCAAACCTATTTATAGAGATTTGCTACAGGTCAGGGTTTTGTTTGCATGTTTGTTGTTTTAAAGGAATCTTAATCCAAATGTAAACCTAATATATCAGTGTTTCCCAAACAAGTATACTAATAAGGCATTACTTAAAAGCCCAGGTCTGGTTTTGCCCAGTACAGCTTTCATTGGTAACTGATCAATGTATGTGGTGTGTCTATTTTTCTTTTTCATCCTCTGAAATATTTTCTTTCTTATCATAATCAATTTTTGCCTAGAAGGCTATCATTTAGTCTATTATACGTCCCTTATTTCATTCATTAATTTATTTTTGGTCAATCAAGAGCATGGTGAAACAAAAACAAAAACCTCTTTTACTTCTCATAAACCCTGCCTCCCAAAAATGTATTTTCGGTGTTTAAAAGAGAATGGTGAAAGAAACAGCTTAGGAAGCACTCAAAAGGCAAACAAAATACCAGTTATTAAAGACTGCCCTGGGGTTACTGGGATGGATCAGCAGGGTGAGCACTTGCTTTGCAGCAGAAGGGTCTGGGGATCATGTCCCAACCCAGCCTGTGCGAACCCATATGCTGAACTAGGGCATGCTTCCCATGTGGGAGGCCCCTGGTTCAGTTCCGACCCTGTGCAGCCCCACATCCACCTGTGTGGGAGTGAAACCATGTTGAAACTAATGTACAGCTATGGAGACTGCTCTGGGCTCTTCCCCTTCTCTTTGTCTCTGTCAAACAATAAAATAAATCTTTTAAAAAGTAAAAAAATAAAGACTGCCCTGCCAGTAAATTAGGAAACATGATTTATGATGTTCAATTTAGGATTCTAGATTTAATTATATGTGTTACACAATTAGTCCAACAAAGCCAAGATGTTCTTAAATTGCATTTCTGACTACTTACCTGGAGAATTCCAATCATAAACGTTACGCTGCCTTGTAGGAAATGCCCATCAACAAAGATCCCAAAGGAAAAACAGCAACCTATTTTGCCCTTAGTAATTTCACCAATAAACCATGGTCCTGAAGAGGCAATGGGAAGGAAAGGAGATTAAATATTTATAAGACTCTAATTATATATATCACAAAATGCATTTACAGGAATAACAGACAAATATGAGACCAGTCATTTATATGCCTTTTATTTGCATAGCTTTTCTTTTTAGCTAATCTCTGTTGTACCCAATGTCCTAACTAACCAACTATTTGCTCCTTTGCTCTATATTGCTCTAGATCAGGGGTCTCCAAACTACGGCCCATGGGCTGGATGCGGCCCGCGAGGCCCTCTCATCCAGCCTGTGGAGACCCTTTTATCTGAATAAAATAATATTAAATAAATAATTAAAAATAACATCTATGTTTTGATTCTTTTTTATTTGGACCTCGAGTGTGTAGTCAGCCCCCACACTGCTGTTTGATAGTTAATGCGGCCCGCGGGCTGAAAAGTGTGGAGACCCCTGCTCTAGATTATAAAATCATCTGAGTACATGCTTTACTGGAATATATATGTAGCTTATAGATTCCAGAAACATATTGGAGTACATTAACAAATTTTAAGAGATTCTGTTGCAATAAATCAATATAATGCATTAACATTTCCTTTAAGGGAGTATTCCTCAGAAGTTAATTTTCCAGATAGCTGAGATTTACTCCTTTAAGCTATAAAACTTCAACCAATTTAACCTTTCTAAAATGCACCTCTCTTTCTTATTAATAAATGTATTTTAACCTTTTCTTGCTGATCCATAGGCATTACTTTGTACATCAACTACATACTCAGGGTGAATATATGCAGAGTTTAACTTGCTTCTTTATTTTAATTTTTCATCCACAATGCTAGAATGAACACTCCTCCCTACTATTATTTAATCCTCTTTCTCAGTATTTAGGTTTTTGGAACTACTATATTGTCAAGAATTATTAAGGAACAGTCAGATTTCCTTTCTAAAATGCAGATGCTATCATTTGCTGGTAGAGGTTCAGCTTTAAAATATCATACATAATTTTCTCAGATACATGTTATATATACTCCATTAGATATAAATTAGTCTTAAAAAAGGTGTTTTCCCAGGGAAGCCAGGATGGCTCAGTGGGTTAAGTGCTCACTTTGCAGCCCCGGGGACTGAGGATCGAATCCCGGTCCCAGCCCGTGCAGACCCATATGCTGAACTGGGGAGCGCCCCCAGTTCAGTTCTCACCGGGATGAGACCCCGGCCCAGTTCCTGCCCTGTGCAGCCCCTCGCCCACCTGTGGAATAAAACTATGTGGAAAAAACCAATGGTGTGCAACTATGGAGACTGTTCTGGGCCCTCTCCCTTCTCTCTTGTCTCTGACTGTATCTCTCTCTCTCTCTGTCAAAAACAATAAATAAATCTTTAAAAAAAGTGTTTTCCCTTCAAGTTTCAGTTTTTAAAAATGGAGCAACTTTTCCCCTCTTAATGTTTTCTTTTACAGCCAGGAACCAAATCAGTTGCTTTGACGCCCAATTTAAGACAAGTGTCTAAAACAGCTTCAACCTATCTTCTGACAAGAAAACTGACATCCAAAGGGGAACCTACCATAGTTTGTTATACAGTTTTATAAAGGGTTATGTTTTTTTACTTTACTACTTGTATTCTCTTGTGGGGGTTACTAATGAGCAAAAAAAAAGTCCAAAGGTGGAATAAAAGTATGAAACAAAGATTAAGCAACAAATAGCCAGCCTAAATGACTTTTAGTCACTAAGGTACATTAGTAAAAAGCTCTAAAAAGAGATCCACAGTGCTTTTGGCTTCCATAAATGGTTAAGTGACTTTGTGAGTATTGAGTATAATAATTAATACAACAGAAGAGCTCAGATATGCCTAAATTCACTGTTCATCTCAATTTCTCTCTTTTTTGAGCTGAGTTTTAGGAGCCACACATTAGTAAATTATTCACTGAATTACATACTAGGGGATTGTGCTTAGTGATGAGAATAAAGGTAAACAAGACAGACAAGCCATCAGTGGATATTCTAATGAGGCAAGAGTGGGCAAACACAGAAGAATCATCATAAATTGTGATAAAATAATGAATGAAATAAAAAGCATGATGAAATGAGAGGATAAAACTTTAAGGTAGTCAAAGAAGCTGCTCTGAGGAGATAGCAATTAAGCTGAACTTCTGTCTTATATTAGGTTTTCACACAAATTCTACAATGGTCTTCTTAGCATCCTTAAGTTAACTAAATGTCTTTTAAACATGTTAGGAAAGACTTTATTTCCCAAGACCATATCCCAGGAAATGTCTTATGAAGGAATCATATGCCATTTGTTATGCTCTCAAGAGCCTAAATGACTCTATTGTCAAAATTCTCAATATATTCTTTGGCAGAATTCACCACAATTTCAGGTTTCCTAATTGACTTACCCAGCACTGTATAGAGAGTCAGCAATAACACAGAATAGTAGAAAATATTTATTTTGCTCAAGACATGAAGGGAAAATGAGGTCAAATTTATAAATCCTGGAGGTCCTAAAGAGAATACATTTGAAAAATCCAGTGAACACATGCAAAGTTCAACTCCTTTATAACATTCTCTAGAAGACTTCCATGGTGATCTATATACTCAACAAATCATTTGATATATGGTAACTATATAGATGACACCACTTTAAATTCTTAAGTTGGCAGGAACTCTGATAAGCCAACTCACTTAGAATTGCAGAGGGTAGGAAGTTAATTTCACACAAAGCCTGATAACGCATGATTTTTCTCACTTTGTGTGTTTCATGCTTGCTACTCATTCCTCAGCTTTTTTCTTGTTTTAGTCTGGTACTTCTCAAAGTATTAATCTACATGTCCACCTATAATAATTATTAATTATAAATAAACAATCCTTCAATCTTAGAGGCAGCTATGTTTGAACTTCAAGCAACGATTCTCTACTTTGGCTGTACATTAGAATAACCTGTGGGGGAACTTAAGAAAATACTCAAGCCAAGATCTCTCTCCAGAGAATCTGATTCAATTGGGGTTGGGAGAGGGCAGCAACCCAAGTGCTTCGAAGCAGTCAGGACTAAGAAATACTGCTTTAGAAAGGGCCATGCTTTCTCAGACTTAACTATACATTGGAACCATCTAAGGAGCTTTAAAAAATACTGAATTCCTACCCCTATATATTCTGATATAATTGGTGCTGTGTAGACACCGAGATTTTAAAAGTTCCCCAGCAGATTGAGAAACTGGGAGAAGTGTTGTTTAACCCATTTCCTGTTTGCCCCAAGAATACTCCCAGCGGTGCTTCTAGCTGCAGTGTTTACCCTGAGATGACTCAAGGATTACAGTCCCAACCTTCCTCCCAAGTTTGCCACAAAATATCTCGCTTTTATTATTATTTTCGCATCACTCTAGTATATCAATAGTCTTTGGAAACATTCTGTTTTCAGTAGTGGTATTTCCATTTTACAAAATATACTATTAATAATTCTTGATGAATGAAGATGTCAAATCCTAGAAAACACAGCATTCCTATGCATGAAAAAAATTATTAAATGCTAATCATCATATACATTTGTTACATTAGAATTAGAAATAAGTTCTGTTTAGAAGTAATTCCAAGAACAGTTTTCATATTTTATTTTCACATTGAAAACCATCATATTTGCTTCAGCCTCAAAAAGCATGTTTATGTAAAATTAAATGAATATGGCAGTGAGCTGTACTTTTTTTTTTTTTTAACAGGAAATGGGTTAAAGAAAAGGACTGACCTGCAGTTGGAAGATGGGTTTTGAGTCTCTCTTCTCTCTCTTAGCTATGAGACTATGAAACAATATAACCTCCCCAGTCCTTAGTTTTCTAATCTTTAAAATAGGAAAAATAATACCTACCTCACAGGATTGTTGTAAGGATTGAAATAATGCAGGTAAAAATATGTTGAAAAACTTAAATAACTATACAAAAATATTTGTATTCCCACAAACATTATGAGCAGGAAATATATATGCACACTAATGTTTCTTGAACTTTTTCATAGAAGTTTAAAAAAATATAAGCAGGAAAACATTCAGGATGTGTACACTACCTATTCAGTTAACCATTTTACTGTTTAATCATTACTATAGCACTCCCCTTCCCCACAATCATTAGTCCTTGATCACAGAGATTTCATCCAAGCCAGGAAGGGATAAGGAAACTTTAATTCAGTAAATATTCATTGTGTATCATACACATACTCAGAGTTGGGTATGGTGGGAAACAAGAAGTAGAAAACAAGAGCTCCTATTTTCAGGAACTTACAGTTTGGTTGAGCAGAAAATGTATATACATTTGAAGTGGTTATGTATAAAGCCAAGTGATTGGCTAATTATGTATCAATTAATTGTCAGGAAGAACTATAGGGACTCAAAGAAGCAAGAGCTTATGATCTGGAATGGTTGCATAAAATGGTATGAAAAAGAGGGTTTGAGGTGAGCCCTAAAGGAGGCTAAGATTTAGATAAGTTTAGAAAAATAATTTAAGTTAGATAATAGCCTAGGCAAATGCACAGAAGTAGAAATGAACATGGTATGTGTAGGGAAAGTGAAAAATTATTTAGGCTGAAATGTAGATAACTGGTTGAAGACATGGCTGGTTAGATAAGATCAGATTGTGGAAGATCTTTATGTTTAGCAGAGATGCTTTTGTCATTTTGAGCTACATTGTGATTTTTTTTCTCATATTTTGGTTGAGTCTCATTTTACTGCTATGTAGCAGCAGAAAACTGAGGGGTTTTTTTTGTTTTGTTTTTTTAAAGACAGAGTACTATGGATAAAGTATGATAGTTTGAAGGATGCACTTCACAGGGCTCAGGCAAAGACAATTTATATTTATATTTATCACTTGGTAACATTGAAGACATTTATGTGGCAGTTTAAAATAAAATCTTCTAGAAATAAAAGGAACCATGTCTAACCTTTAAGCTCTAGACATCTTCGATGCCTAAAAGTAATGAGGATGGAGAGCTGGATCAGCACAGTCATCACAAAAAGGACTCGGGCCTGCAGAGAAATAGATGTTAATGTGAAACAGATACATGGGTACAGCTTCAGTTAAGGTTTTTAAAATGGCCTCATCAACAAAAATGGAAATTACATCATTAGAACAGATGACTATATGAGAAAACTATATGGTCAAAGAAAATCAAGCATCTAATCCATCAAAAAAGAAAATTATAAGTTGCCTCAGCATTACTCTTACAGAATCTGGATTACTCAGACCAAAACTGAAACTAAGTAACTTTATACAGTTATATAAAGTGATCAAATTAATCTACTACTATTATACTAGGAGAAATATAATTTGTTTTGTTTTAGATAAAGTGTAAGAGTAAATAAAAACAGCACACAGTACATTGCAGCTAAGTGAACAGAGATGGTATTTTCTTTTGCTTTCTCCATCAAGAAGTCATTCGTTTGGTAATTAACTCACAGTAAAGAGACACATAATCCAGGTCCTTGTTTCTTAAAGTGTGGGCCCCAAATCATTAGTGGAAACACCTGTGCCTGTTAGGAATGCGAAATCTCAGGCCCCACCTCAGCCCTCCTGAATTAGAATCTGCATTTTAACAATATTCCCAGGTAATTCATAAGAACATCAAAGTTTCCAAAGCCTGATCTAAGTGACTATTAAAAATCCCCAAAAGGAAAATAAAGTCCCTCCCAAAATTGGGGAAGGCAGGATAGCTCAGTGGGTTAGACACTTGCTTTACAGCCCCGGGGACCAAGGATCGAATCCTGGCTCCAGCTCGTGCAGACCCATATGCTGAACTGGGGTGTGCTTCCCGTGTGGGAGGCCCTCAGTTTGGTTCTCGCCCCCTGGTTCAGCCTTTGGCTCAAGGGAGCATGCCTCCCATGTGGGAGTCCCCCAGTCTAGTTCCTGCCCTGTGTGGCCCCCACCCACCTGTGTGGAATAAAACCATGTCAAAATACTGATGTACAACTATGGAAACTACTCTGGGCCCTCCCCCTTTTCTCTGTCTCTGTCTCTCTTTCTCTGTCAAAAACAATAAATCTTTTTAAAAAATTGTACAAATCAGATACAAATACTCATATTAAAAAAAAATTCAATAACACAAGAAATAAATGCAAATTAAATAATAACCAATTCACATTTTAAGTCTGTGAGTATATACACTAAAGCTATCTCTAAGAGGTGGAATTAAAGGAGGCCTAAATGTCTTGTAACATTGTAGGGAAAGCTGGGGATGGCTAAGCGGGTTAAGCGCTCGCTTTGAAGCCCCAGGGACCGAGGATCAAATCCCGGCCCCGGCCCATGTGGACCCACATGCCCTGCACAGCCCTGTGCCCACCTGTGGAGTGAAACTATATGGAAAACTAATGTCAACTATGGAGACTGCTCTGGGCCCTCCCCCTTCTCTCTGTCTCTTTCTGTCTCTGTTTCTGTCTGTCAAAAATCAATAAAATAAATCTTTAAAAAACATTGTAGTGCATATCTTTTGTATTATATATTTTATGTTAATACCCATGATAGGTGAGCTCTGAGGAAAATAAGAGTATAAATTGCCACAGCTTCTCTGGAAGACAGTTTGACAATGTCTATTAAAAACTAAAAAAAAAAAAAATTTATTTGTTCAAAAAATATTTATTATGGGCCCACTTGGTGTTAGGCATACCAAAGATCCCTGCCCTCATTGGGCTTATTTTCCACTGAAGGAGGATAGACAAAAAACAGTTAATATAATAAATAATAAGTAATTTATTATTACTTATTATATAATAAAGACTGTATTTTGCCATGTATAATACACTCCTGTGTATAATGTGCACCCACAGTTTTGGCCCAAGTTTTCAGGGGGAATAATTTTTCATTTTAATTTTTTAATTCAAATTTGTATTTCTTTATATTGATAATTGTTTTTCTGTATTATAAAAGAATTTTAGCATTTATTTTGTAACATTACGGTACAAGAAATTTTAAGTAATAAATAATGACAAAACACAAGAACAGTTAGATACAAGGTCAGAGAAAGGGAGGTGAGCAGGAGAGAAGAGAAAGGGACTGCCCACAGACCTCCACCAGGAGCCCAGCAGAAGAGGGAGTGAGCTGGGTGCCTGGGAACACTGCTGAAATGCAGGCCTGGGTGGTTTGGAAGTTGAGAACTGACAAGGGCGGAGGTGTGAAAGGCTGAAGTACATGCAAGAACCTGGATGAGTTGGGGCCCCAGCCAAGGCGATTATCATATTCCAGCAGATTATTTTGCATACAGATGTTGTTACTGATTTATAGAGTTACACTTTTAACTCATAAGCATAAATAAAAGAATTAGAAACATTTATATAGATATGGAATCAGTACTGCTCATGTATAATGTGCATCCTTATTTTTCCCTCACACATTTGGGCAAAAAAGTGCATTGTACAGGGCAAAATACAGTAAGTGAAGTATATATAAAATAATGTATCCACTCTTCATTCAGCAATTCACTTCTAGGAATTTATCCCCCAAAAATCTAATATATGCCAAAACTTATTTATAAGCAGTACTTATATAGTAGAGGAAAAAACTAGAAACAAATGTCCAACAATATGGAAGTGGTTATGGTTTAGGTATATCTATGATAATATAATACAGCCAATAGACATCATGTTATAAAATAATATAATAAAAATTGATATTCAGACAATAGTCAAATTCCTCAGTGGAAAAAAATCAGGTAACAAAAGAGAATTAAAAGTATAATCACCACTTTATATTAAAAACTCCTATTCATATGTATATGAGAGGAAAATAGAGAGTATCATAATGACAATCATTATAATGGGTAATGTGTTGAATGATGTGGGGGAAGCCGGGATGGCTCAGTGGGTTAAGCGCTCACTTTGTAGCGCCAGGGACAGAGGATCGAATCCCGGCCCCGGCCCAAGCAGACCCATATGCTGAACTGGGGAGTTCCCCCACTTTAGTTCTCTCTCTGTATCTGTCTCTGTGTGTGTGTCTCTCTCTCTCTGTCAAAAACAATAAAAAATAAAAAAAAAGAATGATGTGGGACTGATTTCACCTTACTTCTAAATTTTCCAAGTTTCCCATATTTCGCACAAATTATTTATGTAGCAAGAAACAATTTTAAAAGACTTTTAATCCAACTTAGAACAGTCCCTATAATTCCCTCAGTTATTCTAGTTTTATGGCATTGATTAGAACCTAGTCCCAAAATAGGTATTACTTGTCCATGCCTCTGCTTCTTTTAATTCAAATCAACATAAAAGGATTTTATTCTTCTAGATGAATAACTAAACTTTTTATTTTATAAGGTTCAGCTTTCTCATCACATGATCACTTACAATTTTGGACCTACCAAACCCAGTAAAAACATACATAACATTTGTTGAATTTACTCACCACCATGCAGTGGTCAGTAAGAAGGATAAACGATGCCAGAGGGTCAAATTTGAGTTGAACATCCTCTTGAAGAGAAAATATGTGGTGAACACTCTTACTTCTTCCAGAAGAATCCTAGTTAGAAACACAGTGGAGAAGTAACTCTCATGCTACTTATTTTTCATTTATTTTTTATTCATCCTAAAAGCACTTGAAATAGGACTTCTTTAAAACCTTGTAATTCTACATTTAAATTGGAAATATCACCATATACTCGCAATGTACTTTCTCTTAAAAAAAAAAATCTGTATTTCCCTATATTCAATGAAAAGGCCTAGAAAAAGTAATAAACCCAACAGCAATGGGCCAGCTGGGCTAGTGCTGACTGTGGTCTTAAAATATCATTTCTCACTACAAGGAACCAGTGCTCTTTAGAAAAAGAATGGCTGATTTCAGTTCTTGAGTAAGAAATGCACATAAAGAGCTTAGAATATCTTGTCATAATAGGAAGCAAGAAAACTAACAGACTACTAGGATTGTATCAGAGGACTTAGTGGCCAAAGGAGGCTCCGACTAGCCAAAGATGGAACAATATCAGCACCAAAAAGAATAAATGCAATGGAATGAAACCTACCAAATATGTTTTCTTAAACTTTGAATTTATGATACTAAAAATAAAAGACTCATTTGGTTACATTTGGTAGATGCTATAGAAACAACTCACTATTCTGAAAATTGGTTTAGAAAGGGGAGAGTGAGAGAATTAAGAATTTACCCATCCTTTCCTGTAAGAACTCTATATTGGGGTACCAAACAGATGAGGAAAGTGTCTCCTTTATAGGACTAGTCTAATTAATACTGCTGTAATAAGTAGGGAAAATTTGAGTATCACCATTTTATAACTCTAATGATTGTAGTAAGGGTTTCAATGATGTATACATGTATGTCAAAACTCACCAAATTGTATAGTGATAAAAAGAGAACTGAATCTGGGTGGTGAGCACATGATGCAATGCATAGACAATGTAATGTAGAGTTGTGTACCTGGACCCTGTGTAATTTTTGCCAACCAAATGTCACTCCAATAAATTTAACAATTAAAAATAAAACTCACCAAATTGTACTCTTTAAATATGTAGAGTGTTTTGTATGTAAACTATACCTCAATAATGTTACAAGAAATGTTAAACATATAAAAAGAATATATGATTTCATGTTTTTACTAAGGATTAAACTAAGCAGCCAGAAATGTCTCAAGGAATATGAATATGATTTTTTCCTCATAAAACTATAGAAGCTGGGGTTCTGAAGCAGTCCAAGAATTTGGGAATTCCCCATTCCTAAAGTAAGCAGATTTCCTAGCTTCCCTGTAACTATAAAGACAGGGAATATTCTAGGTGCACTTGTACCTTCAAGCCTTTTTTAAATGAGCAACTTCTAATATGAAAGATATTAAGAGTTTATCCCCAGCCATCCCTCCTTCCACATCTTTCCTGTGTGTTTCTTCTTCCTCCTAAGCAGAACACTTCAAAGATGGATAGCACTGCAAAAGTGCCTTTTCTTGTTTCCTCATCTATGAATTGAGGCTAAAACCCACCATACAGGACTGTTATATGGATTACGGTAAGTAAAAAATTTAAGTGTTTGGCATCTCCTTAGGGGCAGCTCAGTAAATAGCTCCTTCCTGCTCAAAATCCTCCTCTGTGATCAATAAAAAAAAGGTAATAAAAATAGTTTCATGTGTTTTCTGAAGAATTAGTTTGTGTTTCAAACTGACTTAATATTAAAAGATTAGTTAAAAACTGTCATCAAATCATAAAGTGGTGTATATTAACATATATTTTTTTAGAAACTAATTTCTGAGCATAGTCTATCCCCTAAAGAGTTTCATGATGTCAATGAACTGCTCTATTTTGGTAATGAAGATCACTTTGTACTGTGGCAGGTGCTAGTGAATTAATCAATAAGGCCAGGCAGACTATTACTGCATACACTATGAACAAATACTCCCTAAACAAAAAAATCCTTTGATGGCTTGAAAATTCTCTGTCCTAGAGCTTTCAAATTAGTGACATAATTTTCCTTGGAGGCAGCAATCAATGGAATGGATACATAAATACATGTTTTCTGACTTATTCTATTATCTTTTGGTATATCAGGGAATTTTCTCCCATTATTAAAAGACACTGGCCCAAGCTGGAAGAAAACAAAAGAATGATTCCCTGGAGTTAAAAAAAGGGAGGGGGGGAGGCCGGGATGGCTCAGTGGGTTGAGCGCTCACTTTGCAGCCCTGAGGACTGAGGATCGAATCCCGGCCCAACCGTGTGGACCCATGTGCTGAACTGGGGAGTGCTTCCAGTTTGGTTCTCACTGGGGTGATGACCCCGGCCCAGTTCCTGCCCTGTGCAGCCCCACTCCCACCTGTGGAATGAAACTATGTGGAAAAACCAATGATGTGCAACTATGGAGACTGTTCTGGGCCCTCCCTCTTCTCTCTGTCTCTGTCTCTGTATCTCTCTCTCTCTGTCAAAAACAATAAAAATAAATCTTTAAAAAAAAAAAAGGGAGGACTGTGGTCAGTAGCTGCACACTCCTTTTTTGCTCTGCCCAGTTTTTACTCTAATAGTAAAATTAATCCTGAGTGTCCATTCTTGGAACATACTAAATCCAATGTATCCAAATTTTTTATTAAACTTAGTTTCATCTTTACCAACTGACTGAAAACAAAACTAACACAAAATCGGAGTTTAGTGTGGTTACAACCTCATCATTTATACAACGAATTGAAAATTACTAACTTACCTGGACGATTACTTCTATGCTATGTGTTCCAATACTGTAGTTTCTTGGGTTCCATTTCAGTGTGAAAATAGGACCAGACAAATGAATAGCTTGCCCTAAATGAACTCCATCAATCTTAACTATGACAGAAGCAATGGAGGATAATGAAAAGGCCAAGATTCTAAAATGAGAGCATACATAAAACACATGGTTTTAGGAATCTGTCATTGTTTTCATAAAGAAGAATAAGCCCATAATAACCTGAAAAGACGTAAGTGTCGGCAGAACCATCACATTATACTGTAGGGACCATTACTCATATGATGTCATTTCTTTCTGAGTGGTGGCTTTTGGAGTTGTATAATTCAGCAAACCTGAATTGATGAGAAATTAGAAACTATTCTTTTACTTTTTAAAAAGGAAAATCAATTTTCTTTTGACAAATCAAGCTGGAGTAGATCCAAGTTCTTTCTGAATAAACTCCTGAAGTCCTAGTTTTTCTCATAAGAAAATATAAATTAGGCATTTCATTTTGTTAACCTAATGTCAAGCCTACCATCCACTCATTTGGTTCTTTTATCTACCCAGAAGAAGCAATGTGACAATCAAGGGTAAGGCAACCAGGCCCCAGAGAACATAAAACCTAAATATGATATCCAGTTCTTATTAAAAATCTGAGAAATGTACATTCTACTTCACTAGTGATTACAAAAATATATTAAAACACCTGACATAATTTCTTCCAGATTAATTAGTAACACTTTTCAAAAGTACAATATCTATGGGGAAGCAGGGATGGCTCAGTGGGTTAAGCGCTCACTTTGCAGCGCCGGGGACTGAGGATCAAATCCCAGCCCCAGCCCGTGCGGAAACCATATGCTGAACTGGGGAGTTCCCCCAGTTCAGTTCTCTCTCTGTCTCTGTATCTCTCTATCAATAAATAAATAAATAAATAAATAAATAAATAAATAAATAAATAAAAGCCTTAAAAAAAAAAAGTACAATATCCAATAAAAGCTAAGAGTGCTATGAAATTGGCACCCATATTATCTGGTAACATATAAATTAGTATCTATTTTAAAAAGTAATTGAGGACCTTATGCTCTTCTGGTGGGAATTTAAAATAGTATAGCTGCGGGGATGCCCAGATAGCTCAGCATATGAGCACTGGCCTTGCAATTGTGAGCTCTGGGATTTGATTCCTGGCTCTGGCCTGTGCAAACCCATAAGTTGATATGCAACACAACTGGTAACTACTGAGATTGCTCACTTCCCATGCAGGAAGCCCCCTAGTTCAGTTCCCATACCAGGTGACCCTACATCCACCTGTGTGGAATGAAACCATGTCACAACTAATGATGTACAACTATGGAGACTACTCTGGGCCCTCCCTCTTTCTCTTTCTCTCTCTCTCCTTATCTCAAACAATAAAATAAATCTTTAAAAAACTAAAATACTGGGGAAGCTGGGGTGGCTTAGTGGGTTGAGCGCTCACTTTGCAGCGCTGGGGACCACAGATCGAATCCCGGCCCGTGCGGAACCATATGCTGAACTGGGAGCTCCCCCAGTTCAGTTCTCTCTCTGTCTCTGTCTCTGTATTTCTCTCTGTCAAAAAATAAATAAATAAAAATAAATTTAAAAAAAAAGGTTAAAAAAAAAACACAACTAAAATAAAATGGTATAGCTGCTCTGGAAAACAATATGGCAGTTCCTCAAAATTTTAAACTTAAAATTACCATATGACCTAGCAATTCCACTTCTAAATATATACCCAAAAGAACTGAATGCAGGGATTTTAACAGATAGTTGTACACCCATATTCATAGTAGCATTATTCACAATAGCCAAAAGGTAGAAGCACATGTGTCTATTGACAGATGAATGGATAAATAAAATGTGGTACGGTATGTACATACAATGGAATATTAAAAAGGAAGGAAATTCTGGCAAATGCTACAACATGGATGAATCTTGAGGACATTGTACTAAATGAAAGAAGCCACTTACAAGAGGACAAAAAATTCCACTTATATGAGTAGTCAAGTTCATGCAGACAGACAGTAGAACGTTGGTTGCCAGGGGCTGGGGGGCAGGAGGGAATAGGGAGTTATTGTTAAATGGGTACAGAGTTTCAGTTCTGAAAGATCCAAGTTCTGGTGATGGATGGTGGTAATGGTTGTACAATACGAAAGCACTTAATGCCACTGAAATGTACACCTAAAAATGGTTAACATGGCAATTTTATGTTATGTATATTTTACCACAATTTTTTAAAAAGGAATAACGATTTTAGTTAGCACAAAAAAACTGGGCAATTTTTATCAACAGCCATATAGAAATTCAAACTCTTTCACTTAGAATCCCAGTTATAGAACTCATATCTAAAGAAATTATTCAAATGAAGGAAGAACCTATATATATCAGATATTTCTTCCCAAACCAGAAAAAAACCTAAAGGGTCACCAATAAGATAGGAAAAAAGGTTAACTAAATTGTGGTGCATTTTCTCTGTTGAAATTTTTTTTTAAGTAGGAATTAGAATAAACTGTGCCCTGTGATTACAACTATGTAAAAACATACCTAAAAGATAATACCTAAACAGGAAAACTCATAAATGTTAATAATAGTTCTACTCAGAGGATGGAGGAGGTAGACACACATATAATTTCATACCCTATTTTCTAAAGGTAGTTGTTGTATTACTTTTCAAAATAAAATTAAACAGAGTATATATATAAGTATATGTAAGTCTCTTTTATTCATATTGTCAAATTGCCATTGTCAAATGGCAACTGAATATTCAACTCCATAAGGTTTAAATACTTTTTGTTTTTTGGGAAGGCTATGTAGCAAAATGAATAAAAAATATTTCTGATATATAATGTAAACATTTTAAAGGATACAAAAGAGTTTGTATATTATAATAGCAATGTAACAACATGCAAATAAAAAGGTGGAATACACAAAAGTAATAATAGTAGGATTATGGGTTTCTGGGTGGTTTTTTAAATTACAGCAGCTTAAAAAATACATTTTTTAACTAAACTGGAATGAAACGGTAGCAATTTATCTTTATATAATGTTTAAATTGCTGAGACAACTAAAGTGAATCATCTCATAGCTGTTACATGGGAATGTAGTCACAATGATTTATTTTTCATCAATATCAAACTCAAAGTAATTTCTAAGAAATTGCTACATACCTGATGTGTGTTGAGTGAAGGATTCTTTCTAGTGGTTCATGTTTAGCACAACTATAGAGAAGTGACTTAGGATTGGTGATAAGAACCACAGGCCACTCACCAAAGACCAAATCTGCAAAGCTAAAGAGGTCATGATCAAAAGCAAAGATGCGGTACCTAGAGACCAGAGAACAATAAGGCAATTTAGTCACTTCATACTTTAAGAAGCATGAAGGTTATATACAGAACAAATGTAAAAATATAAAACTATACTTTCTGAGATCATGAGTTTGGGTGTAGAGTAAATAGTATGCTTCTCTGCCCTCTTCCCTTGCCCCTGTCACTTTATACTTCTCATGTGTCACAACAACTGGGGTCTGATTGAAGCAATGAATTTAACTGTGCCCTAGAACAATGCCTGCCACATAGCATGCACTCTTTAATTTTTAAATAAATCATGTTGAAATAATTCATTTAATTTTTATACTTAAAGATTACTTTGACCCTGAGACAGTCATCAAAAGCCTAATCTCTGACATTCTTCATCACATCAACAATACTACATAAAATATTAAAATAAACAGAGGGGGAAGCCAAGATGGCTTCTTGGGCTAAGAACTTGCTTTGTAGCCCCAGAGGACCAAGGATCGAATCCTGGCCCAAATCCATGGGGATGCAAAGGCTGTACTGGGGTGTGCTTCTCATGCGAGAGGTCCCCAGCTCTGTTCTTGCCACCACCATGGCCTCCAACCCCCACCCCACCCCTGTTTGGCCCCTGGCCTGAGGGGTGTGCCTCCCATGAAGGGAGGCCCCCTGCCTGGTTCCTGCCCTGCACAGCCCCCGTCCACCTCTGTGGAAGGAAAAACCATGTTGAAGACTGATGATGTACAACTATGGAGACTACTCTGGGCCCTCCTCCTTCTCTCTGTCTCTCTTCCTCTGTCTCTCTCTGTCTCTGTCAAAGACAATAAAATAAATCTTAAAAAAAAAAATAATAAAACACTTAGAAACCTTTCCCTCATCTTTTAAATCTTTATTTCTATAATTTCAAAGAAATAAAAACTGTCTTGACTTTCTAAATGCACAATGAAAAGTATACATACTCATTAAAGAATAAAGTTTTGTATTTTCTGATTTTTAAAGCTTTATTTATTGTTTTTGACAGAGAGAGAGAGAGAGAGAGAGAGAGAGAGAGAGAGAGAGATACAGAGTCAGAGACAGAGAGAAGGGGGAGGGCCCGGAACAGTCTCTATAGTTGCACTTCACTGGTTTTTCCACATAGTTTCATTCCACAGGTGGGCGGGGCTGCACAGGGCAGGAACTGGGCCAGGGTCTCACCCTGGTGAGAACTGAACTGGGGGCACTCATCAGTTCAGCATATGGGTCCGCACGAGCCAGGGCCGGGATTTGATCCTCGGTTCCCAGGGCTGCAAAGTGAGTGCCTAACAAACTGAGCCATCCCGGCTTCCCCTATTTTCTGATTTTTAGAACTGAGAAATGATTAACTATGGCAGAAACAAAAGGGATCACCAAATACTCCACGTGCTCCCCTGCATTTCCCAGTCTCCCTGGTATTAGGTTCGGACCAGGTGACTAGTCTGGCCAATGGGTTATGAACAGAAGTGAAATGCATTACACTTCTGATCCAAAGTATTTAAAAGTGGGTGTGAGCTCTCCATGCTCTCTTCCTTGCCCTGAATTGAGTTGTTTGAAATAGTGTGGCCTTTTAAGATGGAAAAAATCTAAATCCCTATCACCCAGTGAAATACAGTTGCCTTGACTCATAGCAGATTTACATAAATGAAATATTAGACATCTGATGTGTTAAGCCACTGATAATTCTAGATTTACTGTATCCACAACAAAGCCTAGTCTAATATTACTAGTATGCTGTTTTTAAAAACTCTTCTATTTTACTAATACAACTTAAATTTTTAATAAGGGCAGGTAATGGTTAGGTCCTTTCAGAAAATCTCCAAATAAAACCCCAGGGTTAGAACACAGGAGAACATGAGGGAAGAGAAGAAAATGGTTTTATAATTAACATCACTTAACTTGTAACTGTTGTATTTATAAGAAATAAAGAAGCTGATCAAGGATTAGGAAGGCTATTTGGTAAAAGGTTATCCCAGCCCAGCCCATAGCCTCACAATCATGAATAGACAGGTCTTAGCTCAAAGTAATTACAGTAGCAAATGAATTACAGGCTCCAAGCATAGATTACACAGATTCTAGAAAAGCAAACTGAAATAAGTACCTTCTAAAATGTAAAGCTACTTTTTAATGAATGGAAGTAGTTAAAAATAGAAAACATATTCAGCTCAACAAATATTTACTGGGTGCCTAAAAGTTTCAGAACATTGGGTTTTAATAAATTACAAGTGAATAGCAATTGCTAATAGTTAAGCAATGAAACGATACTCATCTGTACTTAAACTATTTCACTTAAATATTTCTCTCAAAATGTATGAGATGACAATCATCTATACATAAACTACTAAACTTAGTTACTATCAAAATATATATTTCTATGTATATATTTATACTATATGCCAGGCATGTCCAACCTACAGCCCAGGAAGGCTTTGAATGCAGCCCAACACAAATTCTTAAAACATTATGAAAATTTTTTGCGACTTATTTTTTTTTTGGTTCATCAGCTATTGTTAGTATTAGTGTATTTTATGTGCAACCCAAGTCAATTCATGTTTCAATGTGGCCCAGGAAGCCAAAACGTTGGGCACCGCTGCTAAAAGCTTTTAACATATAAGTTACGTTTTTTTCTTAGATAGACGTTATAATCTTAACAAACCAACTATCATCTATTTGAAGAACTTAAATCACTAACATCTTAGAGCAGTAACTAGAAAAGTAGATATAAAATTTAGGGCAGGAAATGACATATTTCTAATCCTACTGTTTCTCAAAGTATAATCCATAGAACACCTAGTGTGCTTTAAAAAAAAAATTTAGTTTATTGGGTCTTAACTCAGATCAACACAATCAAAATCTCTAGAGGCAGGGCCTGGAAATTTTTATTTTTAATAAGCTCCTCCATAATTCTTATGCACACTAGAGTCTGAAAACTATTTCCTAATAGACATATCTTGAAAATCCAATGTAACAGATTGACAGCAAACACAACTGTTGCAACAAGGTTTCTGCATAATGACAAAGGTTGCCAGGTACATATATTATTTCAAAA
Source organism: Craseonycteris thonglongyai (assembly GCA_004027555.1). Taxonomy (NCBI): domain Eukaryota; kingdom Metazoa; phylum Chordata; class Mammalia; order Chiroptera; family Craseonycteridae; genus Craseonycteris; species Craseonycteris thonglongyai. Next base: position 51,570 of record PVKE010006231.1, read on the forward strand.
AACAGCGATATCATAAATTTTTCCTTAACTGAGATCACTCATGATAGCAATAAGAAAGCTATCATTGCTTTAGAAAAACTTAAGTTTTATTCTGTGGGGCAGTTCCCTTACCTTCTGTTATGCTTCCAGTCTCCAACCTCAAGTTCCAAAGTGCCCTCAAAGTGACGAGTGTGCAAAACAGGCATCAGTCCACCAATTGTATGGAGGTGCCCACACAAATAAGCTGTAGCCGAACTAACCAATGAAAAATAAATGGAATAATCAAGAGAGAGAACTTACAGTGCCAAACTAATAAAAATATCTCTTCAGGAAAGCAAAATAGGTAGAGCAACAACAACAAAAACTTTTAAATAATTAATTTTGATTTTGGAAGCCTATCTTACCTCATTATTGATCGAATTCCTGGTGATGGAGAAAGAATAGTTGATGTTGTATAATGTCCAAACCAAATACTATGGTTGTTCCTACTACTTTCCTTGGCCATTAATAAAAGCTCCTCCATCTGTTTCTGAAATGGAAGAAAAACAGAAGGATCTTTAACTAGAGCTCAGGCTGAAATCTAATGTCAACAGATTGAACAACTCCCTTGAAGTTTTATACTAATAAGTATTAGTATGCCTACAGCTTAAACTCTACTAATTAATGACTTATGTGGACCTCTGTAACTTTCAAACTGTTTTCACATACATTATAATTCACCTGATCCTAAAAATAACTCTGTACTAAGTAAGGAAGGTATAATTACCATTTGATAGATAATGGAAACTAAGAAATAAAGAATAATCTTTAAATTATATACATTTATTTATAAAAATAAAGAACAACTAACCTTTTGAGCCCTGTGTACTACCGTGTGGTTAATGAATAGGACACTTAAACTAAATTTCTAAAACGAGATGTACATATGTCCACAAAAAGCCTGTACTTGAATGTTCATAACATTTCTACTCATAAGAGACAGAAATTGTTAATAGAAACCATCAACAAATGGCAATATATCTATACAATGGGCATTCTACTCAATAATAAAAAGGAACAAAATACTGATACACACAATAATAAGAATAAATCTCAGAAACATTATACTGAGCAAAATAAGCCAGACATAAGAGTACACACAGCATGATATCATTTACATAAAATCATAGAACAAACAAAACTAATCTATGCTGACCGAAAAGCAATCAGTGGTCCCCTACAACTAGGGCTGGAGAGTGCCTACAGAAGAGAACTTTCCGGGGTGATGAAAATGTTCTATCTTGATTGTGGTGACAGTTACACCAATACACACATTTATCAAAACTCTTCAAACAGGTGAAATGAGTGCATTTTATTGTATGTAAATCATCCCTTAAGGAGTTATTTCAAAAACAACTTGGGGGAAACCGGGATAGCTCAGTGGGTTACGCGCTCACTTTGCAGCGCTGGGGACCGAGGATCGAATCCCAGCTCCGGCCAGTGCAGTGTGGACCCATGTGCTGAACTGGGGAGTTCCCCCAGTTCAGTTCTCTCTCTGTCTCTGTATCACTGTATCTCTCTCTGTCTAAAATAAAAAAATTTTAAAAAAACTTGTATATAAGTAAATATATGCGTACATTAACATTATCTGTAAAGTGCTAATAGCAATAAATTCCTGGGACCCACCCTTAGGGTTTCTAATAAGTCTCAGAAAGTTGAGAATCTGCATTTTATGACTCCAGCTGATAGTCATGCAGAAGGTCCTAGAATCATACCTTAAAATACACTATTCTAAGGAGTACATTTAAAAATAATAAGTTAACTGTCTAAAGATGCTTGGTAGATAGGAAACAAAATATAACCTCATTAAATAAAAAGCCTAATGAAACACAACGCATCTAACACTATTCTGTTTACTTGATTTCAAGCTTCTCTGAACCCTCATAACATTTTCAATATATTTCAACATTTAGCAAATTCTGCCTTTTATTATAGTTATTTCTGCACTGGTTTTATGTCCCAACACTAGATTAACTATTCTAAGAAGCCATGAATTTGATCTGATCACCTTTGTATTCTTATATATGGGCACATATGTCATACATATGGGCATGTGCTCATTAAATATTTAATAAGTTGACATTTGTTGTACCAAGAAACAATGAGAGGTTCTCAGATGTGACTTTCCAGTTTCAGTTCAGCAACAGTTTTCACCTAGCTTACAAAAATTACTTTAAAAGAGACTTATTTACTTCAATAGTTGCCCTTCTCTTATTAAAAAAATACATATATATATATATGTGTGTGTGTGTGTGTGTGTAGTATATGATATATATACACATATGATTGATATATAATGGCAGCTGTGGGCATGTAGGAATATACATCAGATAGTATACAAAGCTATATACCTTTTAGTACATACTTAAAAAATATTTACTGAATAAATATAAAATACAAGATATTTCTTTCTCAGACTTTGGTACAAGAACAGAGATAGCAATAATAGTGCTGAAGTAGCCAGTAATTTCTTCTAGTATTAGCTGTAACTACAGTAAAATTTTTCTCAAGCACTTCTAGACAAGAAATTCACCTAGGGCAACTTTAAGTGAGCCAAGAGTATCTGAGAAGTAATAAAATAGGTTAACTACAAATGAAAGTGAAAAAAAAAAAAAAAAAAAAAAAAAAAAAAAAAAAAAAAAAAAAAAAAAAAAAAAAAAAAAAAAAAAAAGAAAAAAAAAAAACAAACGAAAGTGAGATTTTTACTGTACCTCATCTAAAATCCCAAAGAAATTAAAGGGTTTCTTAGGCCCTGGATTTGGGGTGGCATCCAAAGAGATGAAAGAATAGTTGCCAAAGGGAGTACTGTGGACATAATGAAATGAGCCATCCCTACGTACAGCAGAATATTTCCTAAAAAATACAAGACAAGAAAGTTTTAGTGCAATCATAAAAAGATAGAATAAGTTTAAATTCTTTCTCTAATATTACACTGTATTTTGCCTCCATTGAAAAGGAAATTTCCTGGCCTAACAGAGAAATTTACTAAAGATCTACAATGGATAAATTGATTAAAAGAAATTTAAAAGATTTTTCTCCCATTGTCTCTGAAGACTCAGGCTAATTCATTTGTAACCAAAACGCAAAGTTGCCAAGAAGTAGGGGGCTATTTTAAGCAGTCCACTAAATATTTAAAAAGAGATCAATCAGAATCCAGTGAGGGGAAGCCAGGATGGCTCAGTGGGTTAAGCACTCACTTTGCAGCGCCCGGGGACCGGGGATCAAATCCTGGCCCCGGCCCGGCCCATGCGGAACCATATGCTGAACTGGGAGCTCGCCCAGTTCAGTTCTCTCTCTGTCTCTGTATCTCTCTCTATCTCTGTCAAAAATAAATAAATAAATAAATAAATTACGGGCTAGGGTGTGGCCGATCTTTTATATATATATATATATATATATATATATATATATATATATATATATATAGGAAAGGAGGGGAAGCCAGGATGGCTCAGTGAGTTAAGCGCTTACTTTGCAGCCCCGTGGACAGAGGATCAAATCCCAGCCCTGGCCCATGTGGACCCATATGCTGAACTGGGGAGTGCCCCCAGCTCAGTTCTCACCGGGGCGAGACCCGGGCCCAGTTCCTGCCCTTTGCAGCCTTGCACCCACCTGTGGAATGAAACTCTGGAAAAACCAATGATGTACAACTATGGAGACTGTTCGGGGCCCTTCCCCCTCTCTCTGTCTCTGTATCTCTCTCTCTCTCTCTCTCTCTCTGTCAAAAACAATAAAAATAAATCTTTA
>PVKE010006232.1:0-55323 GCA_004027555.1 Craseonycteris thonglongyai
TTGAACTCATCCTAGAAAAAGTGCTATACATCCCATTGCTGAATATCACTATAGTCAACTTCAAAGTACTCCCCTTGGGAAGCTATGCACTGATGCCAGCTCCTAGTTCACCCTTCAAAGAAATTTTGGAACTCTTTCTGGAATGGCCATCAGAGCTATTGTCATATTACCCTTGATGTCCTGAATGTCATCAAAATGTCTTCCTTTCAATATTTCCTTTATCTTCAGGTAAAGAAAAGTCATTAGGGGTCACATCATGTGAGTATGGAGGATGTTCCAATACAGTGATTTGTTTACTGGCTAAAAACTCCCCCACAGACAGTGCCGTGTGAACTGGCATTGTTGTGATGCGAGAGCCACGAGTTGTTGGTGAAAAGTTCAGGTCGTTTTCGTCTAACTTTTTCACACAGCCTTTTGTGAACTTCCAAATAATCACCTTGGTTGACTATTTGTCCAGGTGGTACAAATTCATAATGAACAATCTCTCTGATATCAGAAAAGGTTAGCAACATCATTTTGACTCTTGATTTGTTGTGAAGGAATTGTTACGCTCATGGAAAATTGGCTGACTTCCATGGTGCACTTGGATACTTTGTTTCAGGGTCATATTGGTACACCCATGTTTCATCACCAGTGACAACATGGCACAAAACATTGTCTTGCCTCTCCAAAAGGTCTTGGCAAACTTTGACTATCCTTTGTTTTTGTTCATGGGTGAGCTCCTTCAAGACAACTGTGCACACACCTTTCTCATGCCAAGATTTTCACTGAAAATTTTCCTGTTTCTTCATCGATGGTTACTTGGTCTGCTATGCTTCTCATAGTCAACCAATGATTTCGATTTTGATGTACAATTCAATGAATTTTTGCAATATTTTCATCAATTCTGCTGGTTACTGGCTGCTCTGACCTCTCTTCATCAGTGACACTTTCTTGCCCCTCCAAAAAACATTTAATACATTTATACACTGCTGTTTTTCTTCATGGCATTATCCCCATAAACTTAGACTACCATGTCCCTGATTTCACTTCCACTTCTGCCAAGCTAAACAAGAACTTTAATGTTTGGTCACTGCTCTAATTCAAACTCTGACATTCTTGCAATGACATACACACACACAATAATGAATGCCACTCAGCAAGACACCACCACGTGTTGATACAAACAGTTGTGAGACACTAATATACCAAGGCTATGAAACTTTACCAAAGTGTTTGTACAGTGCTGCCAATGTAAGTGCACAGGGGCAAGTTCACAAACTTCACTGTCATATAGACCTCATATAGTATATTTTCATAAATTACCAGTTAATGTTTCCTTCCACTTGCCTATCAGGATATTCCTTTTTTGTCTCTCTAGGAGGAGCTGTTGGATATATAACTCTATGCTTGTCATGTATATTGCAAATATCTTCCTGTTTGTCACTGATCTTCTCAATTTTCATAGAGTCCAATCTATCCATCTTTCCCTTTATGGTTTCTTCCTTAATTGTAAAGCTTAGAAAATCTTTTCATACCCTGAGGTTTGAAAAGAATGCATTTAAAATTTTTTTAAGTTGTTTTATGATTTCATGTCTTACATATAAGTTTTTAAGCCTTTAAGAAATTACTAATACTGGGTGAGTTAAGAAAAGCTGACTTTTCTCCAATATGGCTAGCCTATTGCACCATCAAGGGACGGCAAGTATACTCAAATATCTGTAGTAAGTCTCATGGGAAAAACTAGGACCCATGAATAAACTAGAGAGGCGTATTTGACACAATTAAGAGAAATTTCTAAAGGACTAAAACTGTCTAGCAAGAGTGGAATGGATTGCCCCCTGAAAAATTCAGCTGTTGGCCAGTGGTTCAAACCATTAATACAGTAATTGAACAGGGCAAACTATAAAGTTGATTTCTGCACTGAGTGGTAAGCAAAAATAATAATCTTTTAAGGTCTCTTTCAACTCAGATTTTATGCCTGTATACCTCTGAGCAAGCAATGAGAAAAAAGGTATGTGATGTGATGGAGAATGAAGAATGAATCAGGAAAACTACATGTACAGACAAGGTGGATTAAGGACAGATGACAAAACTGCACCTGGTTGATGTGGAAAGATTTCTTGAAACTAAATCTCAAGGCTTATTTAAATGAAAGGAAGATGGCTTGAATTCCTAGGAGAGAGGGCACATTCCACGCAGAGTAGATACTAAGAAAGCCAATCATATTTGAGAAGTGATTTATTGAACCCAAGTAAAGCAAATGGGACAGGAGCTGAAGAAAGGGGAAGGCAGAAGAAAGTTATTAAAAGGACTTAAAATTGACAAGGAACATTTGGCAAAAAAAAAGAATACTGAGGAATTAGTGTGAAGTCTATCAATATACACTACTTTTCATGTAATCCACATAGTACTTACTGAAAGGTCTTACATTTTCAGTATATTATAATAAAATCGAGCCACTGAGGATCAACGGTAAGTTAATATTCTTGCAATTTAAATTTTAGTACAGGTGGGAGACATACACATGACTTATGGACAGGACACAGCAGTAGCTGAGGATATAATGAACCCTGCATGGTAAGAGAAGGCACTGGCAAGAAAAGGTTTGATCTGAGACTTGAAGGAGAAACAGTCATTTTCCTAGCAAATGAGGAAAGAAGGTAGGAGAATCAATGTATACAAAAAGCATGCAAGTATACTTGGTATGGTTGGAAAACTGCAGTAAGCTCATTATGCTTTAAACAAGGGACGTTCAACCTTTCAGCTTGCCTGGGCCACACTGGAAGAACTGTTTTGCCACATGGAGACCAAGCCTTTGGAGTTAAAAAAAAAAAAAAAAAATACTGAGAGCATCATTCCTAGTGGCTAACCACACTGCTAAAGGTAAGTAGCCCTTCACTGCTGGTGAAGAGTTGATCTTGCCTGCTGCAAAGGACATTTGTGGTGAACTTTTACGAGAGGCTGCAGTTCCAAAGGTGGCACACGTTCCTTTTTTGGCTAGCACCATAACTAGATGAATTGATGAAACAGCAGAGGATATTGCAGCACAATTGTTAGAGAGGATTAATGAGTCACCATGGTACACAATACAGGATGACAAGTCTACCAATGCTGACAACAAGACAACAATGTTTGTTTTTGTGCAATATATTTTTCCAGAGGATGTGCATGAGGATGTTATGTGCATTTTTGTTGCCAACCAACACCACAGCTGCAGAACTACTCAAGTCTTTGAATGATTACATATCAGGAAAACTGAACTGGTAATTCTGTGTCATTATATGCATGGATGGAGCAGCTGCCATGAAATAAGATGGTTTTCTGGTTTCTCTACTTCGGTCAGAGGTCACTTCTGAATGTGAGTCTACGAACTGTGTCATCCACAGAAAAATGCTGGCTAACTGAAAAATGTCACTTGAACTTAACAATGTTTTGCAGGATGTAATTAAAATTATCAACCACATTAAAGTACATGCCCTTAACCAAAGTCTGTTTGTGAAGCTCTATGAGGAGATGGATGCAGAGCACACAAGTCTTCTTTTATACACAGAAGTGAGATGGCTTTCTAAAAGTAGATCATTGGCTAGAGTTTTTATGTTACAAGAGCCACTCCAGAGATTTCTTTTAGAAAAACCGTCACCACTGGCAGGACATTCCAGTGACACAGAATGGGTCGCAAAACTAGATTACTTGTGTGACATATTCAACCTGCTCAATGAACTCAATCTGTCCCTTCAGGTGAGAACAACCACTGTGTTCAAGTTGGCAGATAAAGTGGCTGCATTCAAAATCAAACAAATTATGGTGGTGATGAGTGAACACTGGGATTTTTTACATGTTTCAAACATTAGCAGAGATTTTGAAAGAGAGTGAGCCAGCATCTTCTTCTCCCAGCTGGTGTGTGATCACTCATCTCAGCTATCAAAAGAGTTGGAGCATTACTTCCCAACCACAAAGTACCCCCAAACTGGAAAGGAATGGATCCATGACCCATTTGTAAATAAACCAGGTCAACTAACTTTGTGCTAGAAGAGGATCAACTGCTTGAGACTGCAAATGACGGTGGCCTTAAAAGTATGTTTGAGACAACTTCAAATCTCTTTATGTTCTGGATTAAAGTCAAGGTGGAACAGCCTGAGATTACCACAAAAGCACGGAAAAGCCTGCTTCCATTTCCAACATCCTATCTTTGTGAAGCAGTTTTCTGCAGTGACAACAACGAAAATGAGATTACGAAGTAGACTTGACATAAACAACACAGTTCAGATGTCACTGTCTTCCATTACCCCCAGATGGGACCATCTAGTTGCACAGAAACAACTCAGGGCTCCCATTGTTTCTGCATTATGGTGAGTTGTATAACATTTTCATTATATATTACAATGTAGCAATAACAGAAATAAAGTGCACAATAAATAATACAAGATGTAAGGATAGCTCAGCGGGTGAGCACCTGCCTCACAATCCCGAAGTCTGGGGTTCAATTCCCGGCCTGGCCTGTACAAACCCATAGGCTGAACTGCAATGCAACTGGTAACTGCCAGATGGCACAGTGGCAAAGGTTCTCACCTCCCATGTGGGAGGCCCCCAGTTCAGTTCCTATCCCACGTGGACCCATATCCACCTGTGTGGAATGAAACCATGTCACAACTAATGATGTACAACTATGGAGGCTGCTCTGGCCCTCCTCTTCTCTTTCTTTCTCTTTTCCTCTCTTTAAAACAATAAGAAGTATTTTTTTAATCTTAAAAAATAATAATAATAAGTAATGTACTTGAATCATCCAAAACCAACCCCAGCCTCGCCCTGGTTCATAGAAAGTTTGTCTTCCACAAAACCGGTCCCTGGTGCCAATAAGGCTGCGGATCACTGCTTTAAGAAAAATGTTTGCCAACCCCTGATCTAGAAGAATTAGTGGGTGAAGGAAATACAGTACAATTTTTAGGCAGCCAAAGGAAATACAGTACAATTTTTAGGCAGCCTTTTGAGTTTAGTAGTCATGATGTTAAAGTGAAACCACTCAGCATGGTTTTCCTCTATCATATTTAGCTGTGAGAGTGCAAGAGTGGAGCCTGGGGATAGTTTAATTTAAGTGGGTATGGGGTTTTGACAAGGGAGAATGGTAGAGCTAGAAAGGGAACTGAGATATGTGAGGAAATGATTATAAATGTTACAAGGACTGACTCAAAGCTGGGAAAAAAGGGAAAAGAGGACATTAGGGATATGAGGGAAAGAGGAAAGGGTAGTAGGATCAACAGTTTAGGTCAAAGACTTGTGGGACATGGAATACCTAAGAAAGTAAATAGGAAAGGTAGGAGGTGTGGTCTGAGTGTAATGCCTGAAACTGAGATTACAGGGGTGGCAGTTATTAAAGACAAAGTCAAGACATTAACTACAAAAAGGAAAAGCTACAGTGCGACAGAAAACACAAGCTATTTCAGAAAAGGAAGTCAAAAACTGAAAGGCAGCATACTTAAAGGATAATCTGTGTGGCTACTGAAATCACCCAGAATTACAACAGTTCTAATGTTAGAAAATTAGAAGGAGACAGTAACACCATCAAGCATAGTGGGAGGTGGGGTTCCAAAGGTGACTCTGAACAAAAAAAAGGTGGTGAATATATAGCATGATGGTTAAGTGAGAGTCAAAACTGGAACAATCTAGAGGCGAGAAGAAAAGAAAGAGGAGTGAAGTGGTCAACTACCATGCTTCCAGGAAAGAAAGAGACATTACCCAGAGCAGTCAAGGTAGTAGTAGGGGCAGGGTAGATTTTTCAATAAGGTGTAAATGTAATGAAATTAACAAAGGATAGTCTTTTTAAAAAAAGGATGCTAGGACAGCTGGACTCCTTATGCAAAAAAATGAACCTCAATTCATACCTTGCATCAAACATAAAAATTAAGATTGTCCAATCTGAGGCCTGCAGGCTGCATATGGCCTAGGATGGCTTTGAAGGAGGCCCAGTACAAATCTGTAGACTTTCTTAAAATGTTATGAAATTTTTTTTGGCAACCTTTTTTTGAGCTATCATTAGTATATTTTATGTGTGGCCCAAGACAATTCTTCTTCCAATGTGGCCCAGGGAAGCCAAAAGGTTGGATATCCCTGCTAAAACTTCTAAAAGATATAAAAAATCTCTGTGGCATTAGGTTAGGCAAAGATTTCTTAGCTATAACACCAAAAGTATAATCCATAAGGAAAAAATGATAAATTGAACCTAACATACTAAAAAACCTTCAGCTCTTCAAAACAGTTAAAAAAATGAAAAAATAAGACATATTTTCACTTTACAAGTGAATACACTTGTAAATCATTTATCTCATACAGGACTTATATAAGAAATATATGTATTTTAAAAAACTTATATAACTCAATAATAATTAGACAATAACTCAATTTTTAAAAAATGGGAAAAAATTTGAACAGACACTTCAAAGATATAGGGATGGAAAATAAGCACATGACAAGATGCTAAACATTAGTCATTAAGTAAATAGAAATTAAATCATGAGTTATCACTACATACGTAGCAGAATGACTTTAAAAATACTAACAATACTGGCAATGAAGCAGAGCAACAGAAACTCTCAATCATTACTGCCGGGAATGCAAAGTGGTACAACCACTTGGAAAACAGTTTGGCAGTTTAAATGAAGCACACACTTGCTCAGCAATCCTACTCTTAGATATCAATCCAAGTGAAATGAAAACTTATACAGTAGACTCTTCCTTAACCAGAACTCAAGCAACCAGCACTCTCAAGCAACTGGCAAAATAAGCCTAAGCAATAACTGGCATCCAGCATGGGTCCCAGTTAACTGACAGTCCACTGTATTCACATAAAACCTGTATGTGAGTATATATAGTAACTTTATTCAAAATTGTTAAAAACTGAAAACAGCCCAAATGTTCAACTGGAGAAGAATGAACAAATTCAACTGTGACACATCCATACAATGGAATACTAGTCAACAATAAAAAAGAACCTGCAACAACATAAATGATTCTCAAAGAATCATACTTAGCTAAAGCCAAAGAAGCCAGCTCAAAGACTGATAATTCCATACATATGAAAGACAAAAATCAACAGGAACAGAAAACTGATGTGTGATTGTTAGAGATTAGGAGAACTACAAAGCACAAAGGAAATTGGGAGGGAGATGATGGAACTGTTCTATATGTACTGGTATGTTTGTGGTTACACAACTATATACATTCACCAAAGCTCATGGAACTTTATACTAAAAAAGAGTAAATTTCACTGTGCATAAATTATACCTCAATAAAAAAGTTAATTGATAAAGATACAACAAACTTTTCTAAAAAGTAATCAATACATGAAAAAGCGCTAGTTAACAAAAACTCAGATTATCTGAGGATAAACAAAATGATTGAGACAATCTATGTGTTTATTTTGTAAGCAGCAATAAAAAAGAAAATATACAGCAAAATATGCAAATGCAAAATATTAAAATATTTTCTCCAATTGTTCAAATTACAATTCACTATTAGGTTCTTTTGGCCCTAAATTATGTGGAAACTGTAATTATACTTCTTTTCTGTACAAAGAAATCTCTATTATTATATGACAAACAGCCTATCTTCTCCCAAAACAGAGAGCCCCTAGAATTATCTCAATGACCAATGTCACAACAGAGAAGAGAACATGACATCAGTATAAATGCATGGCTTAAGAAGGCTATTAGAATTAACTGTTTATAGTGGCAATAGATGTAAACTGCCTGCATGCTAAGTATTGCCATGTAAGAGGGCCTGGGGCAAGGAGGTACAATGACAATGTGAATAAGACAAGAGGAGAGTTTGTTTTAAAAAGTTTGAAAAAGATAATCCTTAACCAAATAAAAAAAATAGAGATAACACTACTCAGCTTGTGAGGATGAGAGGATATACATGGTAACACAAGCACTAAAGTACTTGCCATAGTGAAGGCACTTTAGCATTGGTAGCGTTCAATTACTCCAGTGGATATATTCAAAGTAGCAAAGGACAAATCCATATAAAAATATATTTTGAATACTTTAATGTTTGAAAGATCTTTAGATTACTAGACCACTAAAAAAGTAAAAATATGTCCAAAGAAGTTAAAAACAATGCCTAAAGTTCCCTTTAGTTTAAAAAATATACATTAAAAAAAAATTTTAAGCTATTTTTTTTATGCTTGGTAAATACAATTGAAAAGCATCTCATGTAATTTTAAGGTTGAGTGGGAACAAGAGTCTGAGATTATGAAACTTCTTCCTGCCTAAAATACCTAGATTCTCTGCTACTCTATGGCCTACTCTTCCTTTAATACTTAGCCCAATATTGAACTTTTGTAAAAAGTCTTCACTCTTTATGTAATTTAAAGCTAGTATATATCATAATCTCAGAAATAGGTTATATTTTCCAAAAGTTCATTTTAGTAAACTTCTTAGATTTAAAATAGTTTACATAGAAATATTATAAATGGAGGTAAGGTACTAAGTTCATAAATGCCTTTTTTAACCCAGATATACAGACTATTTAGTCTTATACTTAAGTTTCAAATCTAGCAGAAGACTTCTTTAAGAAGAAAGCACATTTGTTGCCCTGTTCCTAGAAAGACTAACTCTGGATCATGCATTCTCAACAGGGTTATTCCCACAAAGGTGGTGGAAGTTGGTTCTTGGGGGACAAAAAAAAATCAATGCCTTCTAAACCTCAACCCTATCTGAAAAAAAAAATTAATATTGAATTCCTGTCCATTAGGGAGAACTTAGTTAATTCAGCAATTGGATTAATTTAAGATTAATTAAATCTGTTATAAATCAACTAAATTTTATTTAAATTTAATTTTTCTCCTAAATGAGAATAAAAATGGTTGAGAAATACTGCTCTATATAAACCTTGACACAGGCAATGTTTGCATTTAATATTTGCCCACCTTCCTTTTGTAGCCCTCTCCCATTATGACCTGCCCCCTCCAGTCTATTCATCCAGTCTGGTCCTAAATTAAAACTGCCCACCTGTGTTCACTGCTAATGAAACTCCTACTTTCTTGATTCCCAAGATCTTGTTAGGTGCTAGAAAAGTGACCCACTGACTAACTTTCCTTGACCTAGCTATACTTTCACAAGACATTTTAATAAGTGAATTTCATGCAGTATAAAGGGGAAAATGTTAAGGGTTACATTGGAGGTAGGAGATAATTCAACATCTTTGTTTTTTGAAGCCCTGAATCACTAAGCTACAGACTGAGGGGTATTAGCTACCCATTTGGCAATAAGGATGATGTCTCTTCTACACATATAGGGCCATCTTAGTTAACAACTTCTCTTAAAGCAAAGCTCCTTTATAACAAATACATCTTATTTTAATTTTTAAAAATTGTTCAAGCAATGCTGGCTTAATTTACAGCTCAAAGTAATGTTCCAGCTAGAGTATACATATAACAAGCAAAAATATCACTGTGCATGACTTATTTGTCCATGAAAACACTGGAGCACAGACCACTTTGAAAACATAACATCCATCAATATACTCTTTATCTAATATTCACTATTTATGATATCTTTCTATCCGTATTATGCTACTCTATAAAGATGGCTCACACAAACAATAGAATAAACTTGATTTGGTTCTTAAGAGGAGAAGGAGAGCAAAGAAGATATCCACAGTTCTCCCACCTGATCTTTGGGTATTGACACTGGGTACCTGAAACACTTGGAGGAACTAGGAAACCCATCATACCCGGTAAGGACCTGCAGGACTAGCTCATCCTCCTGGCTCTATTCCCACATCCACATCTCAAACAGAAATGATCTCTTCTTTCCCCCTAACCTTAACCCCTGCTTATTCTTCACTATGTATATTTAATTTTTTTTCAACATATGGCATTATTTAATTCATATTTCAATTATATTACTCAGGTCTGGCATCCCAGAAAATAACTCTATGCCTCCTATATAATTACCATGTCTGGTAATAAACATTTTTGGAACACATCCTTTGTTAATTAAATGATTACTATGAAATCTCTACTAAACTGCCATATACTTACTCCTACATCTGCCAGTTGTCTCAGGTCTAGATATCAGAATATTTAAGATTCTCTAGATGGAAAAGATTTGGGATAGTCTTACATGAAATACAGGTAAAAGGGTGTATCTCTATTCCTCACCCCAAAAGAAGTTCTATAGCCTTAACTCTTTCATCAAACATACTGCCACTTCCTCTTACATGAGCCTCCAAACATCCTCCCTTGTAACAGAAGTAGGTAAAGATGAAATTCTAAAGCCTGGGTTCATTTTCTCAATTTCATTGCTCCCCCAAAACGACATTTCAAAAATCTTTCTTTTCTAGTCTCAATATCCAGTTCATTTTTTAAAATTTGCCCCAACAATTTATTTACTCCACAATGTAAAATTTTCTAGTGTCTGAAAAAATACAATTAAAGAATTTTAGAAATTTTAGAATGACCAATATGGTAATTCATGGTTACTAAGAGAACATAGTAACCATGTTTATCAAAACACATGCTCCAAACACATGGTCTGAAAGGATCATGGTACTTAGAAAGACAACTGAGACTGTCCCAGAAAAGCCAGGACTTGAACTTTTCTAACTTGGTAAAACTCTATCACACACCTTCATTTATCTATGATAGTAAGGTTTATAGATGGTTACTAGGGAAACCTGTATGTCTAATGTACATTATTTAAATCAACTAAAACAAACAAATAAGGGAAAGGAGGCTACCAAATATAATTCTGAACAACTTTAGGATTGGCAAACAAACATTCACCTTTAAAATGACAAGTTCTTGCGGCCCACTGGTAACCACTGGAATGGCAGCAAAGGCTCTCACCTTCCACGCGGGAGGCCCCAAGTTCAGATCCCACCCAGCGTGGCCCCATATCCACCTATGTGGAGATGTGCAACTATAAAGACTGCTCTGTGTCCTCTCCTCTTCTCTCTCTCTCTCTCTCTCTCTCTCTCTCTCGCTCGCTCTCTCTCTCTCTCTCTCTCACACACACACACACACACACACAAAATAAATCTTAAAAAAAAAATGACAAGTTCTAGAATGAATCATATAACATAATGAACTCTGAGTTCTATTATATTTAAACTACTTCAGTCAAATCCTCAATGAAAAATCTCTGCATTTTTGAGAAACACAAAGAAAGTAGTTAATTTCAAACAAATGTAACGGCCAAACAAAATTTCAAGGACAGGAGGAATATTGGAGCAAAATATGCAAATTTACTAAAAGGAATACTAAAAGGTGTTAAGTGCTAAATCCCAGTCTATTAAATCATGATTATTTATTTTAAAGGTATTTAAAATGATACTATGAGAAATGTGATTCCTCTTTCTGTGATCTTCAAATCAGTAGTAGATACAAATTCCATAAAGTATTAGTTTTAAAATGAAGCACTATCAAAGTTAAACTGCCACCCAAGAATAATCAAAAGAACGTGAAAAAATTAAGGTCTCAGTGAAAAGCCTTGAGAATTGGGCAAAACTGTACTAGGAATACTTAAAAATCTTAAGCAATGAAAATCAGATTCAGTATGGTTTAAAATGAGGGGCCAATATACAGGGTGAACCAAAAGTAGGTGGACAGTAAATGATAAGATTTATTTTGAGGTTACATATACATATATTTAGTTATAAAATTTAATATAATATAACACAAACACCATAAAATAAATCTTATCATTTACTGTCCACCTACTTTTGGTTCACCCTGTATATTCTTAAAGAGAAAAACCAATTCTGTAGTAAAATACAAAAAACTTTAAACACCCTTAATTAATTCCTTCTCTCCCATACACCAAAACAAACAAACAGTCAACACACATAGTTATAGTCTGGGACTATGTTAGGATCAAAATCAATCACTTCTCGGCCTTTTGGCTAAGATCAAGTGTAGGATCAAAATCAGTCTGGGACTACCTAAAAGGTAAGACACTAACGTGTATAGCTTGATGGAAGGTGGAGCTTCATTAGAACAAAAATGTAGTAGATTAACAAATAGCTCTTGGCTGCCTGGGAGAATTTATAATTTATGTATTTAATATTCAACAGGAATAAACAATTCAAGATGAATATATTTTCCATATACAAAATAACCAACACCTGTCCTCAAAGATACATAAGCATGGCTATGGGGGCACAGAAAATATCATAAAGGTTACTATTCCAGAAGACAGATAATTTTATTGTGGGGAAAGAACTTCAAAGCTTATTAAAATTTAATTGATACAAAAAGTAGCAATATAAAATATAAATGAAGAGGTATTACAAAGTACTATATGACAAATGGCAAAAGAACAGTATGACAGACTGCCAAGGGTTGGGATTCTCTGGGAAAGCTTCAGAGGTGAGACAGTAACTTGGTCTTTCACTACCTAGTGATTATAGGATCTGGATTAGTGGGAAAGAAGGGTACCACTCCAGATGAAGAAATGGGAATACACAAAGGCACTGAGGTAGTAATTGTAGGACATGAAAGGAAAAATTAAGAATCACAATTTCAAGACAAAGTAAAACAAATGAAGGATGCCTCTAAAAATTATTCTCAATAAGGATAACTGAAAAGGAAACAGAAAAGTTAGGAAGCACTGAAGCTGAAACAGAAAATGACAAACGCTGGTCGGAATTTAAAAAACTTAGATACCATTTTGAAGTTTTCCTAACTATAGTCTAAAGAAGGCGAAAATTATGAGTATGTTTCTCAGGAAACAAGAAAAGGTAGTAAACATTATTTCAAGATCCACTATCACAGTCAGCAATAAATAACTATATAGTCAAGATCTCTTGAATCATAAAACTTCTACAATTGCTGATAAGGACATATTGGAGATAGTGTCAGTGACAATGTGGCCAAAGGCAGATCTGACCATCATCACTAGACATGATTCCTTGAGCAAGATACTAAACCTCCCTGAGTCTCAATGTCCTCTTCTATTAAAAAAAAAAAAAAAAAAAAAGTTCTCTGTTCGAGAACTTAGAAAAAGAAGAGCAAAATAAACCAGAAGAAAGCAAAAGATAGGGCATAAAGATAAGAAAAGAAATGAGTTATATTGAAAATAGAAAAACAAAAGAGAAAAATCAACAAAACAGCTGGTTCTTTGAGAAGTTGAATAAAATTGACAAACTTCTAGCACGACTGACAGAGAAAGGCAGAAGACACAAATTATCCATATCAGAAATAAAACAGGGAATATTACTACCAACCCTGAAAACATCAAAAGGATAATAAGGACTATAAAGAACTCTCTACACATAAATTTGATAACTTCGAAGGAATGAATTACAAAACCACACACGACCACAACTCATCCAATATGACATTTGGATAACTATTAAAGAAATTAAATTTGTAATTTTAAAACTCCCCCAAAATAAATCTCCAAGCCTACATAGTTTCACAGAATTCTAACAAACATTTAAAGAATTAACAATAATTCTACACAATCTCTTCCAGAAAACAGAAAAGGAAGGAACAAGTCCCAGTTGGTTTTATGAAGCTAATACTATTACCCTGATACCAAAACAGACAAAGACAGTACAAAAACCCTAAAGACCAATATCCCCCAAGATCTCGATAAAGAGCATCTACAGAAAAACCTACAGTTACGACGAAAGACTGAGCGTTTTCCACTCAACATGAGAAACAAGAATAGAATCATCTGTTCTCACTACTCTTATTCAAACAATGCTAGAAATCCTAGCCAGCACAGTAAGACAGGAAAGTAAAGAAGTAAAGGCATATAAATTTAGAAAGGAAGAAATAAAACTGTCTATGTTCAGATGACATGATTTTCTATATAGAAAAATCTCAATGTCTGTACTAGGAATTCCAACTCCTAGAATAAATGAATTCATCAAGGTCAAAGGACACAAGATAAACATACAAAAATCAACTGTATTTTTATATATTAACAATATGTGGTTGATGAAATTAAGAATATACCACCATTTACAACTGCTAAAATAAATGAAATAGGTGTTCAGTAGCACCCCCTTATCTATGGTTTTGCTTTCCAAGGTTTCAGTTCCCATGGTTTCTGTTCCCACTGTCAACCAGTTTGAAAATCCTGAATGGAAAATTCCAGAAATAAACCATTCATAAGTTGTAAATTGTGTACTATTTGGTTGTTAGGGGTTAAGGAAGAGGTGGGGTGGAAATGAAGTGGGTATGGCTATAAAAGGGCATCCTGAGGGATACTGGGGGATCTTTATGGTGATGGAAAGTTCATCTTCACATTATCAGTGTATGTCAATGTCCTGTTTGTGGTCTTGTACTACGGTTTTGCAAGTGTTATTATTGAAGATAGCTGGATAAGGTTCCTTACCCAGTTTTCTTCAATAAGGAAAGGATACAGGGATCTCTATTGCATCTGAATCTGTAATTATCTCAAAATACAAAAGTTTAATTAGAAAATAAAGCTAGCCATAATACTGTACTGCAAAATAAGTATAGCAATTGACAAGAAATTCAATACTAATAATTAAACGAAGTGCTCTCTTAGCACAAGTTTAATTCTGAAGTTTATTATTAACTAAAGTTTATAAAACACATTTCCCTCACCAATACATGCACACAATCATAGCAATTGTAATAAGGCAGTCCAGATAAAGAAATCAATACTTCTCTAAATATACCACAGAGTGGAAAGAGATCTGGTCTGAATCAGGGAGAAAAATCCTTGTCTAGGCTGTATGACTCAGAACACATCACCTAACCTCTCACCTTAAAATCTGAACTCTGTTCCTATAACCTAAACTTCTTATTCAGGAGACTGCTTAGACCAGTAGTTCCCAATTTTTTTTTTTTGTCTCAGGCTCCCAAAGAGGTTTTGTTTGCCTGGATTACAACCATTAATATTTATAGTATAAAAAGTAATAACAGAAAAACTTAAAAAGAAGAGTGTACACAGGGACACATTCCATTAGCTCTCTAAAGGGTGAAACCACCCCACATCATGTAGCCTCTGGAAGTCTCAAGGTATATTAATACGCAAACGGGTGTGAAAAAGGCAAATAGCAGCTTGGTATTGTTAGGAAAATAACTGTGACCACACTTTGAGAACCACTGGCTTACTATCAAATGAGATAAATATATAAAAATCATTTGAAAGGTATAAAGCACCACACAAATTAGTCACATGTATTCTTTTAATGTACAAGGTTGCCAAGGCAAAAGAAAAAGGGGGAGGGCCCGCAAATCCTAATGGAGGACAACCCCAATAGCCACACAGTTGGGTAAAAAAAAAAAAATGCAAACCATGACTCCAAAGAGCAACGAGTCAGGGAAATGAGAAGTCCTAGTCACACGGATCAAACAAGTAAAAGAAATAAAAGGCTTACAAATTGAAAGGAAGAAGTAAAACTGTCATTGTTTGCAAATGATATACTATATACAGAACCCTAAAGATTCTACCAAAAAACTATTAACACTGATGAATGAATTCACTTAAGTAGCAGGATACAAAATTAATATTTACAAATCAGTTGCATTTTTAGACACCAATAAGAAATTATCAGAAAAAGAAATTTAAAAAAACATTCCCATTTATAAGTGCATCAAAAAAAATAAAGATAATACCTATGAATAAATTTAACCAAGGAAGTAAAAGATCTGTACTCAGAAAATTATAAGACACTGAAGAAATTGAAGAAGACAAAAATAAATGGAAGCATATATCATGCTCATGGGTAGGAATAATTAACATTGTTAAATTGTGCATACTACCCAAAGTAATCTAAAGATTTAATGCAATCCCTATCAAAATACCAATGGCATTTTTCACAGAACTAGAATAATTCTAAAATTTATATAGAACCACTAAAGACCTCAAACAGCCACAGCAATCTTGAGAAAAAAACAAAGTTGGAGGTATCATGCTATCTGATATCAAACTATATTAAGGTGTATCATGCTATCTGATATCAAACTATATTAAGGTTATAGCAATCAAAACAGAATGGTACTGGCATAAAAACAGATACATAGATTAATGGAATAGAGAGCCCAGAAATAAACCCATGCATAAATGGTCAATTAATCTATGACAAAGGAGGCAAAAATATACAACGGAGTAAAGATAGTCTCTTCAATAAATGGTGTTGGGAAAACTGGATATAATACATGCAAAAAAATAAAACTAGGCCATCTTTTTACACCATATACAACAATAAACTCAAAATAAAGACTTAAGTGTAAGACCTGAAACCATAAAAATCCTAGAAGAAGACATAGGCACTAAAATCTATGACACTACTTTTAATAATGTTTTCTGATATACATCCTCAGGCAAGAAAAACAAAATAAACACACAAACAAATGGGACTACATCAAGCTAAAAAGGTTTTGCACAGCGAAGCAAAGGAAACCAACAAAACAAAAAGACAACCTACTAACTGGGTGATGATATTCACCAATGATACATTCAATAGGGATTAATATAAAAAATGTATAAAAAACTCATACAACTTAACATAAAAAAAACAGCCAAATTAAAAAATGGGCAGAGAACCCAAATAGACATTTCACCAAAGAGGGTATACATATGACCAGCAGACATATGAAAAAATGCTCAACATCACTAATCATCAGAGAAATGGAAATTAAAACCACAATGAGATATCACCTCACACCTGACATAATAGCTTTCATCAATAAGTCAACGAACAACAAATATTAGCAAAGATACAGAGAAAAAGGAACTTTTGTGCACTGTTGGTGGGACTGCAAATTGGTGTAAGCCACTATGAAAAACAGTATATGGAGGGTCTTCAGAAAACTCAAAATAGAACTACCATATGACCCGGCATTCCTACTTCTGGGTATTTATCCCCCCAAAAATCCAAAACACTAATTTGAAAAGATATATGCACTCCTATGTTCACTGCAGCACTATTCAAAATAGCCAAGATATGGAAGCAACCTAAGTGCCCATCAATAGACAACTGGATAAAGAATATGTAGTACATACCGTATATACAATGGACTATTACTCAGCTATAAAAGAGTGAAATATTACCATTTGCTACAACATAAATGGCCCTAGAGGGTATTACGCTAAGTGAAATAATTCAGAGACAGACAAACACCATGATTTCACCGACATGTAGAATCTAAGGAAAATAAATGAACAAACAAAACAGAAACAAGACTCGTAGACATAGAAGAAAATGATGGTTGCCAAATGGCTAGGGGCTTGGGGACTGAGTAAAAAGGGTGAAAGGATTAAGTACAGTTACAAATAGTTACGAGGATGTAGAGTATAGGAAATACAGTCAATACTGCGATAACTATGGTACCAGAAGAGTACTAAACTTATGGGAGGACCACTCTATAAATTATGTCTAACCAGTATGCTGTACAGTTGAAACTAATATAAAATAATACTTAATGTCAACGGTACTGAAAAATAAGTATTAATTTAAAAAGTCAGGGCAATGTATACAACTGCAAGAGATCACTGCAATTAATCTGCTCTATGCATTCAAAACCATTAGAAAAATGACAGCCCCACAATCGGTTTCTGATTTAACTTTTGGCAAAGACAGGAAACCATGCAAAAACTTCCAGCCACTGCCGCATGGCACGCTCCGAACGAGCTGGGAGGGGCGCGCCCTGCGCTCCCGGTGGGGGCAGCACCGCCACACGCCTCCCGGGGGCTGCAGCCAGAGACACGGGAGCCCTCGTCCCTGCCAAGTCGGGGTGGCCCCGCGGAGAGCCCGAGAGGACCGGGAGTCGCGGAGGGGCGCAGGTCACTATCACCGCCCGGCCCGGACGCAGCCGGGAGTAGGCAGCCCGCTTGGAGGTCTGGGCCGAGGAAGTTACGTTGGGACCCCGGGAAAGGCGGGGCCGGGGGTCGTGGGAGCCAGGCCCTGGGCGAGGGGCGGCGGAGGGGGCGTGAGGGGTCGGCCGGACTCACCAGGTGCCCGGCCACCTCAGAGGTCAGAGTCCACAGCGGGAGCTGAGCCAAGCTAGCTGAGGTCCAGAGAAGCGGCGGTCTCAGCCCCGGCCCCCGAGCGGTGGCGCGTCCCAGCAGCGGAGGGAGCTAAGGGGGCCGAGGAGGGATTAAGGCGCCGGCCCAGCCTCCGCGGGCGGTCCGGGGAAGGGGCGGGGCCGAGCTCAATGGCCCCAGTGACGCACGGACGGGGTGCGAGCCTCACAGGAGCGCCCCTCCACGTCTTATAGGACTAGTCAATGTAAGGGGCGGGTGACTGGAGGAGGCTGGAGACGTGAGGGAGGACACAAGGAAAAATCAGGTCCGCACTCCTCAGCCAGCCCGTGGTGGCTTGCGGCCACACCAACTGTGGCCCGCGCGAGGGCCGGAAATGGCCAGGACAAGGGGTCGGGGATGGCTGTGCTCTCGGGCTGCGGGCCGGAGCGGAGACCACGGCAAGCGCGGGAACCGGAAGTGGGCGGGGCGGGGCCTCGGGGGCGTGTTTGCGCGGGGCGCGGCCTCAGCGAGGCGGGGGCGGGGGCTCTGGCGGCCGGCGCCGCACTTAGGTCCTGAGGATCCGGCTGAGTTCGTCGAAAGTCCGCACCTTGAAGCGGGCCGCGATGGGGCCGGGTTGAGTGGCCAGCCGCCGAGCTAGCAGCGCGGCCACGGATGGAGGGGTCCGCGGAGCTGGGACCCGAGGCGGTTTTACGCTTCCTCGCGGAGCGAGGGGGCCGGGCCCGGCATTCCGAGCTAGTGCAGCATTTCAGAGGCGCCCTGACCGGCGAGCCAGAACAGCGCGCCGTTGCCCGCGCCCGTTTCAAGGAGCTGGTCAACGCCGTAGCCACGGTGCGCACCGACCCCGCCGACGGCTCCAAGTATGTACAGCTCAAGAAGAGGTTCTGCGAAGGCCCATTGTCGCCCGGGGCTGCGCCACTCCGGGACCTGCCCCGCATCTCGGTGACCGCAGAGCCTGAGCCCCGCGGCGACGTCTCCGAGGCCCCCGACGGCCCTGCCCAGAGCCAGGATAGCTGCCTGTGCCCAGAGGCGGCGTCCACCCTGGCGCCCCCGGGTCCGGGCTGCGAGCCGGGCGATGGGCAGCCCCCTGCCGCAGCACTCGGGCCGCCAAGCCTGGCCGGCGACTGCCGGAGAGGGCCGCCTCTAAGCGGCGGAGCTCGGAGGAGGAACTCGCGGCGCGACGTGAAGCCTGCATCCCAGGCTACGGCCGAGGCGCCCAGTGAGAACCTGGAGCCTCCGCCCCACGGCCACGAGGAGACGGATGGGGGAAGCCCCCCTGGGGGGGCCACCACCCCGAGGTCTTCTCGTCAGAACCTCCGGGACCTTGTGATGGGCAGCTCCCCGCAGCTGAAGAGGAGCGTCTGTTCTGGGGGCAGCATCCCTGGGGGCTCCTCTGGAGGAGGACGCGGCAAAAGCGGGGGCGACTCGGACAGCGCATCTGTTGCTTCGTCGTCTGCAGAGGAGGAGAGCAGCAGTGGGGGCTTGGTGACGCTAGACCCCCTGGAGCACGCCTGGATGCTCTCAGCCTCAGATGGCAAGTGGGACAGCCTAGAAGCGTTGCTTACTTGCGAGCCTGGCCTGCTAACCAAGCGGGACTTCATCACCGGCTTCACCTGCCTGCACTGGGCCGCCAAACACGGCAGGCAGGAGCTCCTGGCCATGCTGGTCAACTTTGCCAACAAACACCAGCTGCCAGTGAGCATCAACGCCAGGACCAGTGGAGGCTACACCGCCCTGCACTTGGCAGCCATGCACGGGCATGTGGAGGTGGTGAAGTTGCTGGTGGGAGCCTATGACGCAGACGTGGACATCAGGGACTACAGTGGGAAAAAGGCCTCCCAGTACCTGAGTCAGAGCATCGCCGAGGAGATCAAAAACCTGGTGGGAGCCCTGGATGAGGACGATGGAGAAAGTGCTACCGGCAGCGGGGGTGGGCGCTGGAGGCTGTCAAAGGTGCTGCCCTCGAATCTCATCACCTACAAACTCTCCCACGTCCTAGAAGATGGAGGGGATCACCACCACCACCACCACCACCACCACCACCACTATTTGGCTGAGGGATGGGCTGGAGGCAAAGCGAAGGACCCAGGTCGCAAAGCCTCAGGCAACTCTAGTGGGCGAGTAAAACCCAGACTTAACAAAATCCGCTTCAGAACCCAGATCATCCACACCACACCCTCTTTCAGAGATCTCAGAGACCGAGAACAACCTTTGGAGGAGGGAGAGGAGGAAGAAGAACGGTCTCTTAAAGGCCAGTCATCCTCGTTCAAATTGAGACCGAAGTCCAATGTGTTTGGGTAAAAATAATTTCCATTAGAAAATCTAAGGTGTGTTTGTCTTCCGAAACAGAATACTAGTTGTAGGCAAGACTTAGTTTAAATTCTGCATTCTTAAGTGGGGGGGTTGGAATGAGTGGGGAGGAGTTTCTGCTAGCATACTGGGTGAGGTGGATCTCCAAGGGATTCATCAAACCTTGACTGACCTAGACCTCTTTTCCCCAATGCCATCACGCTATCCTGAAGTCCCTTTTTCTAAAGAGTAGAAATGTATCTAAATTGGAGGTACAGAATTTGAAGGTTCCTTTGATTTAACCATTACTGGATGCCATGCAAAGTAAGGAATGTTGCACTTTTATGTATCTGTTTTTAAAAGTGGATACTTTTCCAAGAGCAACAATAAATACAACTTGTAATAAAGCTGGTAATATCTGTGTGAACAAAATTACACATTGCCCCCTCCTTTTTTTACTAATTGCATTTGCTTTTTAAGATACTACTGAAGGTCAAGTCAGAGTTAAAATACAAACGTACTAATTAGAGAATAATGTGAATAAAAATGGGAATCCTGTTGGTATCCTATGTATATTGTAAGTAGTGTTCAACTTTTTTATTATAAAAAGCAATTTCAGCTTTAATCACTGAATTACAGAAATAAGCAACATTTACTTTTGAGTTAATCTGTAGTATGGTTTTCTCTTTATCTGTAATACCACTGCACTCAGTATTAAAGTACATTATTAATAGCTACATAGATTTTTTAATTAAAGAAAACACTTAACCTACGGTACTTTTAAGTAAAATATTGCCTCTGGTTCTGATTCTCACTAACTTGTTTTCCTATTCTAAACTCTTAAGTTTGCAGAAGTTTTTATTCTGAGATTATGTAACCATTGGTTTTATTTGACATGATCCTATTTGATGGTGCTTATAGTTGAATTGCCTACAGAAAATGTTTCTGTTTTAGATGATTAGCAAAAATTGGCATAAATGTTAGTGAGTCTATTCTTCTGTGAAGTAATTAAATCAATTTAATGACTGTCATGTCGGTACACGTTTTGTTTTATTAGTAATGCATACTAGTCTCTATTCTTTGGAGCAATATTTTGCAAATATCTAAAATATTAAATCCTTTCATTGTTTCCTTGAATCTGTGAGAGACGTACAGTGAAGATATTGAAAAGCTGGATAGTAAATCTACCCAGTTAAAAATAGCACTTTATAAAAGGGAAAAGAGAGGAGATGGTACTATTTCTGTGTTGAAATGCTGCTGGCTATTGAATTCCTTTGTATGTAAATGAGAAATACTGTTCATTAAAATTAGAGCCTTACAAGTGGTTCTTAATTACATTCCATTCAAATATGCTAGAGTAAATGTTTTATAATTATTGTAAAATTTAACTGACAAGCTTCATATGAAATCTTTTTGTAACAAGATTCAAAACAACTTATGGGAAATTAATTCCAACAAGTTCTTTTTCCATAGTCTTTTTGTTCTCATTTGCTGAAACAGAAGTACCCGAAGCCTTAGAGGTTAAGGAGTTAACTTGCAGAGTGAATAAACCAATGCATGAATTGTGCAGAACTCTTTAATGAGGGCTTAGATCTTTAATTTCCCAAGTCATAGAAATTGGTAACAAGTTTGTTATACCTCTCTACATAGTAATTGAGTTTGTTTAAAGATTAATGAAAAATATCCACATAAAATATATAAAATATTATCCATTTGTGTGCCTTTATTTTTGTTTTAGGTTTATGGAAATAGGCCGTGTACATTTGAGAAGCACTTTTATCCAACAATCTAATTTTGTATGAAAAATAGTTTTGAAGGTGAAAGTAGCCATTCGTTCTGAATCATATTCATATTACCTTATTTCTAGTGCAGAATAAGCTATAATTTCCCATTGAGGAATCTTACCTTCCATTAACATGTAAAGCTAAAGTGAAGTATAAAGCGTAAACACTTCAGAACCATCTAAATATTCTATTAAACAGTATTATTCTCTTAAATATGTATGTTACTAATTGCAGAAAATCTACAACTTGCTAGATATTTAGAGATTGAGCCAATATTTGATTTGACTTGCTTTTCACACTAAAGATTTTAACTTTTCCAGTAAAATATACTTTAAATTTTCAAAAATCATTCCTGAGGGAAACTACTTGTAGCATTCCTTGCTGTGATGTGCTTGTGTAGCATTTTTAGCTACTTAACTCTGTATTTCCATTATTTTTCAGTTTCTAAATTGAGAATATAAAGAGCAAATGATTTGTGTAATTTGATATTTGTGGAGGTATATTTACTATTAATGGAAATTATGTCAGTTACTTAGATGTTTGTTGGTATAAAACTATGTGGTCAGAAAATCCATGTATGTCCATGTGTTTCTTATCGGTACATTTGAAACTAGTGAATGTATGAAACAATTCTTTTTGCTTTTATGTTATATAAAATGCAGCTAGCTTATATAACTTGAAAATCTGGTACTATTTTATTCATGCCTGAAATCTTAGAGTCCAGGATGCCTTGTCTCTTATTTTTTAAATAAGTGAAATTTTGAAAGTTTAGAATGTAAAATTTGTTGTTTGTTTTATCAAAATAAAAGGTTCACACTAGATGTTTTTCTGTGGATTTTCTGAATCTCTGTGGTCATTTATAGATTTTACCTGTATATGTACTATGGTTCATACTATGCTTTTTGAAGTTTCAACTTATGTGATCTCTTTCCTATCCCTTAATATTACTGGCCATATATTTCTAATTTACAGATAAGGAAATGAAGGTTCATGTCTGTGCAGGGTCACAGAGTAAATGGTGTTAGTAAAATCTTAATATTGCATGCTTCTTCATGCTATCTTTTTTGCATTTCTAATGGCACCAGAGATAGACAAATCAATTTACAGAGAAGGTAGTACCTCCACCACTACCCTAAAAAAAGTCTATGGCTCCTTCACACACCATCTACCATAAGCCCTCCCTTCTCAGACTAGATCTTCAGAAAGATGTGGGAATGCCTTTTTCCATTTTCTTAAATATTCATCAAGTATTGGAATTAATGAATTCCTTTCCTCATCAAGGCTGCCTTTGGTCTTTATTTTAACAAAATTTACCTCTATCAGATGGCAAAGGGACGTGGCAATCCTTGATGTAATTAATCGTCATTGCCTTCTCTTGGGAAGATCTGTTATGATTACTGCTGGGTTTTGTTGTTGTTATTGCTGTTCATTTATGACAGCTTATGAAATTTTTCAGTATAACTAGGATTAGATAAGTCTAGTTTCTGTTTCTAAAATGACTTCTTTCTTCAGAAGTACATATCTTGAAAGGATTCATTGAGCAGTCCATTTGAAGATATCTGGGTTTTCTTCCTGGTGAAAAATTAATTTTTATTTTGCTAAATAAATGGCATTATTTGGAGCTTCTCATAAGTTAATCCTAAATGTAAATACTGAGAATTTGCTGCCAACCATTGTTCCTTCAATGATGAATCAAATTTTCATGAAATAGTTAATATTAGAGGAATGGAAGACAATACTTGTAAACTTATTTTTTGAAATATAGTAGTAGAGTTGTTTGCATCACTATCTGATCTTTTTCCTCTGAAGAACATCACTTTCCTGTTACCATACTTTTTTCTTCTTAATCTCTTTAAATGTCGTTTCATTGCAGGAAGTGGCTTCCCCACTCAGTTAATAAATTGTCCACATTTATTGATGAATATGTGCATAATACCTGACATGTTGAAGATACTCAATAAGTTGTTTTTTTTTAGTGGAAAACACTAAAACATTTCACAATGTTGCGTCGTATAGATAATTGTAACAATATGAATTCATGCCAAGTGAATAGAGGTTAGCATTTTTCATAGAACATCTTTCTTTAACTGCCACTAACCACTTCGTCTGCAAAAAGAACAATTTATTCCAATCCTGGAGGTAAAGTCAGCTTTATTAGGATTTGATTCTGTGAGCAATGTAAGAGATGTCAAGAGTAAATTTGATTATTAGAAAATTTTACCTTACAAGTTGACTCAAGTACATAATCCTGCAGAGTATCTAACTGGCTTTAATATTACAACTATTACCAGTATACAAATGACTATTGATTCTGTGAAACCCCAAAGAGCAAAAAGGATAAGAGATGAAGTTTAGTTTAGTCTAGAGAACTTTCTAACAGTCAGTTTGAACATGCCATTGACTCTCATGAGTAGAACACTTCTTTGGAAATAATTGGTCAGAGGTTATGGGGGAACCTGAAAAGTTAGATCACTTTAAAGCATCCTTATTACTACTGATTCTGTCTTGAGAAACATTGCTTTAAGCCATATCCATTCTGACAAAAGGTATTAACCAAAACATGCCTGACTTAGAACAAAGTTAGCCAGTGAAGTAGGATCATAAGAGATTTTCTTTAAATCCAACTTTTTGTTGTTTTGATCAAAGAACATGGAAGTGCCTGTTAGAATAGACTCTGGATCTCTAAGAAACTTTGTGTTTAATATCTAGAAATATCGTTGAGCAGCCTTGGTATATTTGTCCAAAAGCTTCTGATATTGATAAATGTGATCTTCAAGTTTTGTTTAGTCCATTTGGGCAACTATAACAATACCATAGACTAGGTGGCTTATAAACAACAAATCTCACAGTTATGGAGGGTGGGAAGTCCAAGATCAAGGAGCTGGCAGATTTGATATCTGGTCAGAGAGCTTGCTTCCTGGTTCATAGGCAGTCCTCTATTTACTCTGTCCTTACATGGCAGAAGGAGCAAGGGAGCTCTCTGGGGTCTCTTATAAGGGCCTTAATCCCATTCATGAGGGCTCTACCTTCATGACCTAATAATCACTTTCCAAGATCCTTACTTCCTAGTTAGTACCTGATTATTATAGGAAATAGATTTGAACATATGAATACTGGCGGGAGGGGAGGGGGCCCAAATGTTCTATCCATAACAAGTTTGCGTTCAAGAGGCGATTATCTGATTATAGGAAGCAGTTCAGTACTGTGACTGCATGCTGAGTCTTCACTGAGACTCTAAACCTGGCTGAGGGTTTTCTTTGGCTGTATGAAAATAGTTAATACCTCCAGGAACTTACTGTATATGCCAGGCAGGATTTAAAGCACTCTATAAAAACTAAGCTGTATAATTCTTCCAACTCCCCTCCCTACACAATTCTAGTATTTCCGTTTTATTGATGGGAAAATGAGGTGTAGAAACTGGCTACTTGCCCAAGTTCACAAAGCTAGTTGGTAGCAGAGCCTGTCCTTGAACTAAGGCAGCTTGTCTGTGATGTTTGTGGTAAGCATTAAGCTATGCCACGTCTCTGGGAACATAAGATATAGTCAACTGACCATACTCTTAAGAGGCTATACCACCCAGTGATGTAACAAATTCACAGTCTCTTTATTAGAGGTTGAACAAAAATCACAAATAAGCACTAATGATTGAGACAGGTGCACAGAAATAAGATTAGAACTGGATTTTTAGGTGTTTGGTGTTTTCCATCTCACCTGGGATAAATTTATTTCAGTTGGAAAATAATATTTTCTAAGATCAGAGTGGTGGAGTTGCTAAAATGCGTAGGGCGTGGTTATGTTTCTGTTTTTAGGCTCACCTTTCCACTCCCCAGCCTCCATCCACTTTGAGCACTTAAGAATTAGTAGAAGAATTCAGGTCCACTTCCATATTAAGAGATTCAAGGTCAATCTGGAAGAAAACCAGCGACACAGCATCCATTTTCCTTACACACTAAATCTGAATTTTTATTAACTCATTTTGGAATAGGCAGAAGCTTACCTTTGTTCTTAACAAAGGATGATATTAGAATATTTTTAAGAACAGAATCTTTAAGAACATTAGCTCATTGTTTACAAATTGCTCATAAAAAAAATGGGTCAGGGAAGCCAGGATGGCTCAGTGGGTTAGGTGCTCACTTTGAAGCTTCGAGGACCCAGGATCAAATCCCGGCCCCAGCCCGTGTGGACCCATATGCTGAACTGGGGAGTGCCCCCAGTTCAGTTCTCACCTGGGCAAGACCCTGGCCCAGTTCCTGCCCTGTGCAGTCCCGCCCACCTGTGGAATGAAACTATGTGGAAAAACCAATTATGTGCAACTATGGAGACTGTTCTGGGCCCTCCCCCTTTTCTCTGTCTCTGACTGTATATCTCTCTCTCTCTGTCGAAAACAATAAATCTTAAAAAAAAAAAATGGGTCAATTTCTATAACTTTGATACCCAGTTAAGTATGTATGTACTTCAAATAAATAAAAATTTAATTTACTGTCAAATTTTTACTGTCAAAAGTTAATTTTAATTTACTGTCAAAAGTTAATTACTTTTATATAAAAGTGTATGTTCATGGTTTTAAAGATTTATTTTTATTGTTTTTGACAGAGAGAGAGAGAGATACGGAGACAGAGAGAAGGGGGAGGGCCCCTAACAGTCTCCATAGTTGCACATCATTAGTTTTTCCACCTAGTTTCATTCCATAGGTGGGTGCGGGGCTGCACAGGGCAGGAACTGGGCTGGGGTCTCACCCTGGTGAGAACTGAACTGGGGTCACTCCCCATTCAGCATATGGGTCCACACGGGCCGGGCCTGGGATTCGATCCCCAGTCCCCGGGCTGCAAAGTGAACGCTTAACCCACTGAGCCATCCCAGCTTCCCCTGTTCATGGTTTTAAACAAATGACAATAAAGAAGCAGTTAGGGTGAAAAGTAAAAACTACTCATTTCTCCTATTTACATTCCCCAGAGTAATTCCAGCTAATAATTCCTTCTATACTTTGGGTCATTTGACTTTTCTCAAAGGACACCTTAACTCTAAGACTTCAGCAGTGAGATCAGGACTTGTTACAGTTAGGGCTCCCCAGGAAGCGCCACTCTGACCCTCCATCCACCTCATGTGTCCACTGCCTGTCCACTGCCAGTCCACTGCATTCTTTCCAGAGAGAAATGTACAAATGTCATTCCTAGGCCTTGGACTAGCAAGAAGGCTTTGGCAATCTCCCAGCCTTCTTTCTACTTACTGGCCTCTGCTGCTGCTTGCCTCCCCACCCCTGCACCATGCTTTGGAAGCTCCAAGTGCCCTAGGTTCACAGAGCACACAGTGCTCTTTTCAGCCTCTGTGCCCTTTCCCAAGCTGCACAGATGGCTGGAACTCACGTTCCTGTCACTACCTGGAAATCCCTAGTCCCTTCCTTGGTTACCTTCCTCCACAGCACTGACCAGTTAACAGTTATCTGGGCTTCCTCCAGCCCTTGAGTGTCCTTGTCTCATGGACCGCTGGTTTTCTTTTTTTTTTTTAAATATTTATTTATTTATTTTTGACAGAGAGAGAGATACAGAGACAGAGAGAGAACTGAACTGGGGGAGCTCCCAGTTCAGCATATGGTTCCGCACGGGTCAGGGCCGGGATTCGATCCCCGGTCCCCGGCGCTGCAAAGTGAGCGCCTAACCCACTGAGCCATCCCGGCTTCCCCCGCCT
The DNA here is from genome assembly GCA_004027555.1 of Craseonycteris thonglongyai. NCBI lineage: Eukaryota > Metazoa > Chordata > Mammalia > Chiroptera > Craseonycteridae > Craseonycteris > Craseonycteris thonglongyai. The sequence goes on from PVKE010006232.1 coordinate 27,707, forward strand.
GGTTTTCTTACCTACTGTTTATTCTCAACAGCCGATGACTTCCTCAAGCTCAGCCACCCTGAGCTCTCAGGAGCTGTTTAAAGACTAGAGAAAGGAAAGAACTGCTCTTCTGGCCATCTGGCCTCCCACAGTCTATGCTTTGCCCCACAACTTTTGGAGCTCTAGGAGAAGGTTATTAACTGGAGCTTCTTAAAGCTAGAGTGGCCCAGGTGGATAGCTTCTGGCAAGGGAGTTTAATATCTGTGTGGGGTTAAACATTATTTGTTTAAAAGCTATCCCACCCTGATCACCTTTCCCAATGTCTTACCTCAAAAGCCTGGGTTAAAGTACTCTCCTGGAGGGACACAGGGAATACTCCTTCCTGGATAAGAAATGCTCCATAATCATCCACTAGAAGAACATGGATTTCTTTATCAAAAAGCTAGATACCACCTTCAAAGCCAAAATCAATCTCCTAACATTTTGAATGCTAGGCTGAGAAGTTTGTTTATACTCTGGTGAATTTTTTGAGCAGAACAGTAACATGACACATGCTATGTTTTCAGAAAATTTATCTTTCACAATCAATTGCTTTTATTATTCTGAGCACCATTCTGGACCACGATATATGCTTTCAACCATCTTGCCCATTTCATGTACGTTATTTCAGCCTCTTAGACTGCTTCAGGTTTCCATTTGAAGCCATTGGTAAGTTGTTTGGGGAATATTTCTTAAGGTCTACTCTTCTTTTTCTTCCCTTGTAGGGAGATGACTATAGTCTAGATGTGTACGATGTTATGCTGATTGTTACAGATTCTCTCTTTATCTGTGTCCTCCACATCTCTCACTGCTTCTTGGTTATACACAGAAAGTCTGTTTATTTAGATTTGGACTGCATTGAAACTAAGCTCTTAACTAATAATGAAGAGATATTTGGGTAAACAAATGAAGAGAATGAAGGAGTATTTAAGGAAAATGTTGCTAGGTGAGGACTTTAAACCACCACAGTGCGCCTTTCATTCCAGGCTAATGCAATCATGATTGTGAGATACTGAGGAGAGAATTCCTGAACTGAGTGGAAAGTTGATAGGATAAACTTTGAGGTCATTTTAACTAGAAAAATCTGTGATGTAGATGCTTATTCTCATGACCCAGAAACTTAGCTGCAGGTCACTCTCAGCATTCATTAACACTGGAACTTATGTTGAATTAAAAAAAAAAATTACATCTGAAGTGACAACATACTGGACCTAGAAGTAAATTACACTAAAAGTAGTATTTATACTATAGCAAGATTTGTTTCATTTGGTTAAATACTCAAATCAAACAAAAAGTAAAGAATATAGTAAATTAAAATATGGTGGTAAAAAATAAACAAAAATAATATAGCAACTTTATAGTAACAGTTTGAAAACTAATATATAGATAATGTTTACAAAAACAAGACTTGAAACAGAATATCTTTAAAAACCAAAAACTATTAAAGAAATTAAATTATTAATTAATTAAAAGTCATTTATTGGGGAAGCTGGGATGGCTCAGTGGGTTAAGCGCTCACTTTGCAGCCCTGGGGACCGGGGATTGAATCCCAGCCCTGGCCCGTGTGGACCCATATGCTGAACTAGGGAGTTCCCCCAGTTCGGTTCTCACCGGGGTGAAGATCCCGGCCCAGTTCCTGCCCTGTGCAGCCCCACTCCCACCTGTGGAATGAAACTATGTGGAAAAACCAATGATGTGCAACTATGGAGACTGTTCTGGGCCCTCCCCTTCTCTCTGTCTCTGTCTCTGTATCTTTCTCTTTGTCAAAAACAATAAAAAATAAATCTTAAAAAAAAAATAAAGTCATTTATTTTCCTCAACACTGTACTCAAAACAAACAAAACACATAATAAAACAGATACTTCCTATCATATACTGTTTCAGGGACTATAAAAAGAAACACTTTATAATTTTAATTAATCTTGATACCAAAATCAGATTAATAGAATACAAGAAAATTGTACACTGATCTCACTTATTATATTTTAAAATACTTATTAATATTAATAGCAAATTAAATTCAACAAATTCAAATAAGATTCTCCTCCCAGCAATGGAAGGCTGATTCAAAATGAGAAAAACCTGTTCAACATAATACACCACATTCAGGTATGGAGAAAAACTAATCATTTAAACAACTTAAAATTTTTATAATACCAAGTGTTGGTAGAAATGTGGAACAAAGGGAATTCTCATATGCAAGAGGGTATAAATTAGACTCATTTGGAAAAAGGAACATAATGAAGTTGAAAATACATATTACTTTAACCAAACAACTTCACTTCTTGATACACACTCGACTCACAAAGTGGCCTTTCGACCAACAACATCAGCACCCCTTTGGAGCTTTTTAGAAATCCAGACTCTCAGGTTCCACCCAAGATCTAGCAAATGAAAATTTCCTCTTTAATAAGAGCCTAGTAAGTGGTGAGCACTGGTCCTAGAAAACTGAAGCACAGAGCCTGTGTGTTTGTTGCAGTATTGTTTTTAATACAACAAAAAAGAGAACAACCCAAATTTCCAACAAATGGAGAACCGATAAATTATAGTACTGTCATACCATGACATAAAATAAATGAAGTTAAAAATGAATGAAGTAGAGCCAACATGGATTAAATTAAAAATCATAGTATTAAGTGGAAAAGAAGTAAATTGCAAACACATGTAGAGTATGATTCACTCTATATAACATTTGAAAACAAAACAATAGAGTATTCTATTTCATTTGGGTATACAAACATATATACCGGTAATAATATAGCCACTCCTCACTTAATGACCTACCTGGTTAACAACCACTCAGACGTAGGACCAGTTCCCCAGAGCAGGAATCTCCTTTTTCAGTTTTTGTCTCATCGCCACAGTTGGTTAATATTCACTACACAAGGTATTCGCAAGACTACATATTTTGTTTACAAGTGTGGTATTATTACCCATATTTTCCGGCGTATAAGACGACCAGGCGTATAAGACGACCCCCTAATTTTACAGTTAAAACATAGGTTTAGGCCTATATTCGCTGTATAAGACTACAGCCTCGGAAGTGGGGGGTAGTCTTATACAGCGAATATAGGCCTAAACCTATGTTTTAACTGTAAAATTAGGGGGTCGTCTTATACGCCGGAAAATACGGTATGTGATATCTATTGAAAAATACATACCTTAAGGTATCATGACACACCACAAGACATCAACCTGTAAGCTCCTTGATTATTGACCTATTCACTTAATGATCTAGTAAAAAAAAATGGCATGGGGGATACTGGGATAGCTCAGCAGGTTGAGCACTTGCCTTGCAACCGCAAGGTCAGGATATTAAATCCCAGCCCCAACCTGTGCAAACCCATATGCTGAACTGTGGTGCAACTGGTAACCACCCTGATGACAGTTAAAATTCTTGCCTCCCATGTGGGAGGCCCCCAAATTGGTTACCACTCCATGTGGCACCATATCCACCTGTGTGGAATAAAACTATGTCACAACTAATGATGTACAATTATGGAGACTGCTCTGAGACCTCTCCCTTCTCTTTCTCTTTATTTGTCTCTCTGTCTCTCTGTCTCTCTCACTTTCAAATAATAAATCTTAAAAAAAAAAAAAAGGCATAGGGATGATGTATACCAAATTGCATATGGTCATGACCTGTAGGGAAAAGGATAATGAAGTAAAGAAACTTTACTATATCTGTTATGGTGTTTTGTTTCTTAAAAAAAAAAAATCAAATATAGAAAGTTATTTAAATATGATAAAACTGGCTGATATGTGTACATTTATTTACCATATTTTTCTATGTTGAAATACTGCACAAGGAGAAAAAGAGTTAAAAATATAGGCACACTTTTGTCTTTTGTGTCATGGCTTTTCCTTTCCTTATTGTTTTGCTATTTATCTGAACTCATTCTGATAAATAGTGACAGGAAGACTGTACCATTGCGTCCCACAGGATACCCATTATATCAGGCCACTCTACTAAGACTGGGAGAAATAACACATAGAAATAAATACAGAATGGCAAACAAAATAGGGAGACAAAGAAACATGTCCCAAATGAAAGAGTAGAACAAAGCTCCAGAAAAAGTACAAAACAAAATGGAGACAAGAAATCTACCATATGCAGAGTTAAAAATACTGATTATAAGAATGTTCAATGATCTCAGGGAGAATTTCAAAAAAGAGCTAAGAAACATAAAAATGGAGATAGAAATCATCAAAAGAACCAGTCAGAAATTAAGAATACAATAACTAAAATATATTAGAGTCAATAAAGTAAATGAAGCAAAGGATTGAACCAGTGATTTAAAAGATGAGGTAACAGAAAACACCCAATGAGAAGAGCAACAACAACAACATTAAAAAAAAAAAAAAAAAGGATAGTTTAAAGGGCCTCTGGGACAACATCAACATGCCAACATTCACATCATAGGTGTGACAAGAGACCTATGACCAGGTGGACAAGAGAGAAAATGGTATTTGAAACCTATTTGAAGAAATTATGAAGAAAAGCTTCCTTAACCTGGCAAAGAAAGTAGACATACGAACCCAGGAACAAGATCAACCCAAACAGACCCACATTGAAACACATCATAATTAAAATGCCAACGTTTAAAGACAAAGAAAGAATTTTAAAAGCAGCAAGAGAAAAGCAGTTAGTTACCTACTAGGGAGTTCCCATAAGAAACTGTCAGCTCATTTCTCAACAGAAACTTTGCAGGTTAGAAGAAATTGGCAGGAAATATTCAAAGTGATGAAAAGCAAGGACCTATATACAACCAAGATTACTCTACCAAGTAAAGCTAACATTTAGAATCAAAGGACAGATGAAGTGCTTCTCAGACAATAAATAAACAAATAAATAAATAAATAAATAAATAAATAAATAAATAAATAAATAAATAAATAAATAAATTCAAAAATAGCTAAGAGTTCATCATCACCAAACCAGTATTACAAGGAATCTTAGAGGGACTTCTTTATATATACATGGCAATTACTACATACTGTCAACAATTATTATACTTTAAATGTAAATGGGTTAAATGCTCCAATCAAAAGAGAGGGTGGCTGAATGAATAAGAAAACAAGACTCTTACATATGCTGCCTACAAGAGACTCACTTCAGATCGAAAGACACACACAGGATGAAAGTGAAGGGGTGGAAAAAGACATTTTATAAAAATGGAAGCAAACAAGCAAACAAGCTGAGTTAGCAATACTTATACTAGACAAAAGACTTTTAAATAAAAGCTATAACAGGAGGCAAAGAAGAACCCAGTTATCTCACTTCTGGGAACTTATCTGAACAAATCCAAAACAGTATTTCAAAGGGGCATGGGAATACATGTTCATTACAGCATTATTTACAGTAGCCAAGATATGATGTCTACCTGGGTATCCATTAATGGGTGAATGGATAAAGAGGAGATATATAATGGGATATTGCTTGGCCAAGGGAGGGAATAGGTTCTTGTCATTTACAGTGGCAAAGAGAACTCTGAGGTGTTACCAGTACCTGTTAATAGAGAGCTATAAAATAGAGGCTGCCCACCAAGACCTATGGTCTCAGAAGGATGCAGTCACTGTGGAATCACAGCCAAGGGGGAGGTAGCAACCCAACCTCTCTCTCCTCCATTGCCTCTCAGCAGTTGGATGGAACTGAAGGCAAGATTAGTAAGGAATTTCAGGTATTTGCCTCCTAGGTAGAACATAAACCTGGGAAATGGGTAATGTCAAGCACGGAAAATGAGTGAAGGACTCAGAACAAGGACTGCTAGATTCAAGGACTGTCACAGACTGGTTGATTTTCAAAAAGTCAATGGACATTTGTTTTCTCATGTAGCATAGAGTTGATTTTTATAATTCTCTTAAAAATTCAGTCTGTGCAATAGTTGGTATCATAGTAATGCTATTACACAAGAGAACTGTGGCTTAATGGTGATTTCACTTGCAATTTGTAGCTAATCTTTTTCTCCAGGAAGCTACTGAACAGTTGACAATTTTTGTATATTGTGTGTTCTCTGTTGCATCTTCCCGAACTCTGTTGTTTAATTTCCTACCTATTTTTGAAGCCACTTGGTTAGCTTTTCCAAGGTCATGAATTTTGTCATATTCCTTTCTGAACACTCAGCACAAAAATGTGAGCAAGTAACATGAGACTCTAAGTTGAATAAGCTTATTTGAAAAATAAATAAAACTTTTATAAACAAAATACATAATAATTGAAATTTAAAAACAAGCAAACAAACTTAATAGACAGACCTATACCCAATTATAAACATTTCAGAAGAGGAATAAAACCAACTGGAGGATATATTTAAATAAATTACATAGCATGTACCTCAGAGAGACAGGTTTGTTTTTAATGTAAAAGAGAAGTTAAGATACATAAAGGATAACATGAGATCAAACATACATTCATTTGGGATTGTAGCAGGAGAAAGTGAGGAGAAGCAGGAAGAAGCAATATTTAAAGAAATAATGGCTGGGAATTTTTCCCAACTGATGAAAAATACCAAGAATTGATCGGGAAGTCAACAAACCACAAACAGGAAAAAAGAATAGAAACCCACATCAAGACATCATACTTAAACTGATGAACACCAAATACCAAGAAAGGATGTTAAAATAAACCAGAGAGAAAAGACAGATTATCTCCATAGAATGGACAATTAGTCTGAGAGCTACCGTAATCTCTTAGCAGCAGTAAGAGCTAGATGTGGGGGACGGGGAGGGTTTCAATGTGCTGACAAAAATAACCATCAACTATCATTGCAGATGAATCTAAGAGATCTTTCAACACTGAGGGCAAACTAAATATCTTTTCAGACAAATAAAAATGGAATTTGTCTCCAACATACTTGCTCATTAAAGAACTATATTCAGAAAGAATCAAAGTAATTCTAGATGGAAAGTCTAAGATGTGAGTGGCGATATGTATATTGATGTGTGCATATGGGCAAATCAAAAGAATATCAACTGCATAATACATTAATAACAATAACTTGTAATGTTAAAAATTAGGAGAGAATTAACATAGGAAGGATTTTAGAGCATCATACCAAAATGATCAGTGTTCACTATACGATTGATTATTTGCACATAATATAAAGTTACAATCACAATGTGTATCCGTGAAGAAATAAAAAACTGGTAAACAATAATGATAATCTCTATATGATTACATTTTCATTGCTGACATGTTTACTAATTTTGTTATCTGCCCAGAACCACTCAGCACATAAGCTATGGCAAGAGCCCAAATGTTAACACCAATTTATAGAGAAACCCAAAACTCATGGTATTCTATCCTAATGTTTTCTGAAAATGGCAAAAAGAACAGTTTCTTTTTTTTTTTTAGATTTATTTTATTGTTTGAGAGAAGGTGAAACAGAGAGAGACAAATAAAACAGAGAGAAAAAGGGAGGGCCCAGAGCAGTCTCTATAGTTATGCATCATTAGTTTTTTGACAAAGTTTCATTCCATGCAGGTAGATGTGCGGCTACACAGGACAGAACCAAATTCGGGGCAGAACTGAGCTGGGGACCTCCCTCATTGGAGGCAAGAAGCTTCACTGCCATCCTGGCAATTACCAGTTGCACACCGCAGTTCAACATGTGGGTTTGCACAGGCCAGGGCCAGGACTTGATCCCCAGACATCGTGGTAGCAAGGCAAGTGCTCAACTTGTTGAGCTATCCTGGTATCCCAACAACAGGGTTTGAGTATTAGTGACCTAGTTCTTTCATCCACTTTATGAAACACCATTTAGCAGAAGTGAGAGGACTACTTGGCATATTGTTTTTTAATCATATATTTACCGTATTTTCCGGCGTATAAGACGACCGGGCGTATAAGACGACCCCCTAATTTTACAGTTAAAACATAGGTTTAGGCCTATATTCGCTGTATAAGACTACAGCCTCGGAAGTGGGGGGTAGTCTTATACAGCGAATATAGGCCTAAACCTATGTTTTAACTGTAAAATTAGGGGGTCGTCTTATATGCCAGAAAATACGGTACTCAATGATCTAACATTCTCAAGCAGTGCAGTGAGTGGGGTTTTACCATAGCTCATGAGTGGAGCCATATGTTCTAATAGGAGCTGCTTCCAAACAGGGCTGTTTGGCTTTGTCTGAGCCAAGGAAGAAGCTGAGATCAAGGAGACATAGAGCCAAAACCAGTAAAGATGGACTGTGAAGATGAAGTGAGAGTGCTTTCCAGAAATAATTCACTCTAGGTATTATTGAGTATGAATGAGATGTCATGCATTTTGCTGGGTGCTAAGGTTGTAAACATGAAAAAATGCTCTCTACATTTCCTACTACTGCAAAGTAAATACAGAATTGTATTAGTTATTAAAAATCTGATGGTATTTAAATTTTAATTTTTTCCACTGAGAAGAGCATATCAAGATATATTTTTCTATTAAAAATTGTTATGCATCAACATAATATGCTTCCTGATATGATACATTAAAAAGAATATATTATTAATACTTCTATGAAATCTCTGCCAAAAATGCATCACTTAATGGAATGATTAGGAAGCACTTGACAAATCCAAATGGAGGGACTTTCTATATACTGATATGTAGTCTTAAAAAATGTCAATATCATTAAAGACAAAGGACTACAGAGCTGTTCCAGATTAAAGGAAACTCAAGAAATATGAGAACTGAATGCAACACATGATCAGAACTTCTCTTGGACATTAATAAGCTAATTGGCAAAATCAGAATCAGGTCTGTAGATTATAATGGTATTGTGTCAATGCTAATTTCCTGATTTTTAAATCATTGTTCTGTGGTTATGTAAAAGAACACCCTTGCAACTTAATCTCAAATGGTTCAGGGGGAAAAAAAAAAAGAGAGAGAAAGAGAAAGTTAAAGGAAATGTGGCAAAATGTTAATGTAAACATTTAGGAATTAGGACAAAAGATATATGAAAAGTCTTTGTATTCTTATTGCAAGTTACATTTTTTTAATGGTAAAAGAACAAAACTATTATGTAAATTGTTAAGATAAATGTTTTTAAGTATCCATAGCACTCACCAGTAATAAATTAAGTTCATTTAAAGAAAAGGTAAACATTAGGTTTGCTCTCTGGAAATAGTTCTAAATAAAATCTAACTTTTCCCTGAAACTTTCATTTTCATGTTCCATAAAAGCAAACACAAGTTCCAATTTTCCACCAGGTGTACTTGTTACATGTTTAGACTGGAGTGTTTTGTTGTTGTTTTTCCTGAACCTGGTTTTGAAGGCTCAGAGTGGGACTGAGCCATTTACAAAAGGTAACTGATCTAATTGTTTCCTTTCCACATGACCTCTTTCCATTGGCTAATTTAAAAGTAAGCCCAGATAGATTTAGCTTTCACATGTATTAATAAAATTAATTTCTGATTCCCCATATAATATACAGAGGGTGCAAAAAAAATGGTTACACATTTTACGGATGGAAAAAACTGTATTAAAATTGTAATACTTAATATATACCCATAATAAAGATGAATACAAGTCACTTTGACCTATGCAGCTACAAGAGGTGCTCAAAGTGGTTACCATAAGCATCCAGACACTTCTGATAATGGTGAACTAACTACTGCTTGAGCAACGTTGACCAAAGTGTCCACCTGTATTGCTGCGCATGCCATTTCAATTTACCATGCGTCTCAAACTTTTCAGAAATGTGGGCAATTGTTAGGTGTGTGGGAGGTTCTGTTGCATACTCATGCCTCCATTGTCATTGTACTTCTACAACATTCTCGAATTTCAAACACCACTACAAAATGGTCTTGTGATCCTCCAACAACCGTGCTTCTGCCATTTTCTTTGTCCTGCCTGAGGCATGGTGATGCTAGCATTCATTTGATTAACACCATCCTTTTAACAAACATCATACTACACATTGTTCCCATAATTCAATTCAATTTTGAAAAGTAATAAATAACATCTCTTAAAATGTGTGTACATTTTTTTGGCAACCCCCAGTATACTAATAGGTTTTCTCAGTAATACAAGAGTAGGTTTGCACATTAATAAAAATAAAAGTTTAAATGAAGCCTCAGTAACAGAGCTCCCATTATTCTTTTTTAGGTTCTTTTACTTAATAATTGTATGTATGCATGTCTTTATAATTGAAATATATCAGAATAATATTTGATATAGCATTGTATAAATTTAAGGTGTACAAAATTCTGATATGATACATTAATATATTGTCATATGATTGCCATTGTAGCAATAATCAGTGCCTCTATCACATTGTATAATTATTCCTTTGAAGTGGTTGGAATCATTAAGTTCTAGTCTCTTAGAAAGATTGATGATTATAACACAGTATTATCTTTTAGATTTTTTTTAATGGCTCCTTTATGAGGCTTAATGTCAGCTACTAGACTGATTCTCCTAAAAACCACTGAACTGTTCGAAACTGTTCAAAACCACTAAATCTGTTAGAGGTTGGAGACAATTCCTCTCTCCAGTAGAGTTCTGACCATGCTCCAGAACGAAGCCTGTACTCAGGCTGATGCAGTTACTGGCCAAATCCCTTTATGGCAGTCATGGGAGCAATTTACAGGAAATTTCGCCTGGGTTTTTTTCTTTCTAATGTTCTTGGAAAGAAGCAGTGAATTGCCCAAGGTTTAGAATGCTTTTTTTTATCATGTAGACTTTTCATATGCAGAGTAGTTTAATCTGCAATATTTCCTATTTTGCAGAGATTCATTCAGATTTTTTCAAGGGCTTTTATTCTCAAATAGAATTGAGAAATTTATGGTAGTCAGTGATGAATTTAAGCTTTAGGTCAAATCTCCATAAGAAACAAAAGCAGCTGTTTCTCTATCTCACTGGACATTGTAGAAACAGAATATTGCCAGAGTCTTCTGCAGACTTTCATTAAGTAGTTAATTGACTCTAGAAATCATGTAAGGAAATGGGTTGTAATCTAGAAGCTTTGACCTGCCTTTTATACAAGGTTATTACTAGGTCATTCATGTTTTCTAACAGTGCCAGATTAAAAGAAAACCCAAAGAACATCCTGTTCAGTAAGGGCTGGAAATTTTCTTTCTTTTTAGGTCCTTTTGTTTGTTTGTTTTTGTTTTTTCCTAAAAGAGTACACTAAGTATAATGGAGGGTTGACATAAATGCTTAAGATTTATATGATTCCTTTTGCTTTCAAAGCCTGAATTGCCTTTAATATTGTCTCCCCCTCCCTTCCCCCCAAAGATTTACTTTATTGTTTTAGACAGAGACAGAGAGAAGGGAGAGGGCCCAGAGCAGTCTCCATAGTTGTACATCATCAGTTTTCCACATAGTTTCCTTCCACACAGGTGGGCAGGGGCCACACAGGGCAGGAACTGGGCTGGGGGCCTCTGGAATGGAAGGCACGCCCCTGTTCAGCCTATGGACCTGAAAGGGCCTGGGCAGGGATTCCATCCTCGGTCCCTGGGGCTACAGAGAGTGCTTAACCTGCTGAGCCATCCAGACCTCCCTTATGTCTTTTTTTTTTATATAATAGCTCTGAACAGTAAGCATGTATTACAGAATGCCTTTTCTAAAAGCAGGCGAACTCAAGCCAGGGCAGAGGTAATTCTTAGGGCCTTGGCGATGTTTCATCACCATGGTCTGTCACTAGTCAACTCCAGGCTGCCAGCTTCCTACTGCTCCTATAAATCAGTCACATTCAGCCCTCAGATTCCTGGGCTCTGTTTCTATCCTGTCTGACTGCTCTTTACTGAAATCATTCCAAATCCTCAAGCCTGGAGACTGAAGCACCTATTATTCTAAAACAGGTCCAGGTGGAGCAAGGACTGACCAGATGGCTGAGTGCCCATCCACCTACCTGGCTCCTGCTTCCAAATCAACTCTGACAGTCTTCTGACACATAACGCTGTTACTTATACAGTCATATCTAGTACTTAACTGCCTTGAAACTCATCAAATTTGGTACTCGATGCATTTTGACACAAAATTTTTGTCCCATTACTCATCATTTGTTTGGTACTTGCTCCCTTGAGCTGGGGGCCAACTTGGGGGCTTCCAGCATGGGAAGCACACCCCAGTCAAGTATATGGGTCCCCACAGGCCAGAGCCAGGATTTGATTCTTGGTCCCTAAGACTGCAAGGGAGTGAGTGCTTAATCTGCTGAGCCATCCTGGCTTCCCCAAGTTTCAGTTTTGTAAGATAAAAAAGTTCTGAGATAGATGGTGATGCTGGTTGCACAACAGTGAAATGTACTTAATGCCACTGAACTGTTCACCTAAAAATGGTTAAAACAGTAAATTTCGTATGTATTTACCATATTAAAAAGAAAGCATATGGATTGGGAGAAAAAAGGACAATATCCAAGCTAATCATAAAAAAGGGAGAAATAGGCTTTCCATTTCTCAAATAATCTTTATTTTCCTTTGGCGATTTGAAATGCATTTAGAAAAGGAATTAAGATTTATAAAGGAACTGAGTAATGGCCACTTAATGAGTGGTTCAGGGTATTTCAGCCAGATGGTGTGCTTTGGCAATTGAATATTGGGGCAGGCAAAAGTGTTAATGCTGTAGGCAGAAAACAAAAGTCCTTTGCATGTGCACAAAAGTGACAGTTTACTTAGAGTCAGATGGAAATCTGCTAATATTGTCTGCTAAGGTCATAAGACAAAAATCTTCCTACACGAAGTGCAAAGTACTCAGAGGGCTATCACCAGGTAATTTTTCTCACTTCTGGGCAGATTGCCTCAATTTAGCTTTTCTTTTTCTTGACTTCGCTTTTAGACATCATCGTTTTCCTTTTATAGCTCTACTTTTGGTATCTAATTGAGTGATTATGGCCACTTAACTAAATAATATTTATTAACTCTTTCCTGTGGACCACAGTGCTAAATCTCATGTGTGCCAAAAAGTACTAGAGTCGAAGCTTTAGGTCTCAGGGACTTATAACCTAGATAGGAAAGAAAGTCACATGCACACAGGAACGTAACTAACAAGACCTGAGACACACGTACTAATGTGTCAATGATGTTCAGAGAAGAGAGGGGGTGGTATGAAATGGGAGGCATTACAGGAGCCAGACTTAGGAATCACACACTTGCAGTGATAACAGAAGGACTGGTTCCAGCAATGGGACAATATAATGCACGTACTCATAGTCTGGAATTTGCATCTCATAGGGAGACAAGAATAATCCACTTGGGCTAGAACAAAAAGTGTCCATTGCTGAGAAGAAGATAAGGTAGAAAATAGGAACTTTGGTCAAAGGATTGTGGGCCCTGTGAACTACAGACATTACCTTGTAGGAAATAGTTTGCTCATGGTGGTTTTTGATGTTAACTTTGTATTTGAGAAAATGTCAAAAATATGAAAAAGTGTATGTGAACCTCAATGTACCCACAAACCAGTTCTACTGTTATCGACATTTTGCTCAAAGCTCTTTAATCTATTTTCCTACCCACTTTCTTCCATCTCATGCCATTTTTGAAGCAAATCTCAGACATCAAAAGCTTTGCTGAAATGTTTAAAACCAATGCTGGTAATTTTGTAAGGTGAATTTTAAAATCTAAATGCCAATTTTCTACAAATAGTAAAAATAAAGAACATTCACTTTGCTGCCAATTTGCATGGCATCAGGGTGTGTGTGCAATGAGGAATATGGACACGTTTAAGCTGGAAATGCAGGAGAATGCCATTTCTAGGTAGGATTCCTGGTCTTCTATGAAATGTTTAGATTTTTAAATTTTTAATAAAGCTCCAGATTAAAACATTGTACTAAAAAAGTTACTAGGGGAAGCCGGGATGGCTCAGTGGGTTGAGTGCTCACTTTGCAGCCCCAGGGACCGGGGATCGAATCCCGGCCCCGGCCCCGGCCCCGGCCCCAGCCCATGCGGAACCATGTGCTGAACTGAGAGCTCCCCCAGTTCAGTTCTCTCTCTCTCTCTCTCTCTCTCTCTCTCTCTCTCTGTCAAAAACAAAATAAATAATAAAAAAATATATAAAAAATAAATAAATAAATAAATAAATAAAAAAGTTACTAAAAGGTAAATATGATTTTGCATTTGTGCACATGCACATACACACACAATATCATGAGCACACTGAAAATATTGTCAATAATTCCTTAATATCATCAAATATTCAGAGCATTCGACTTTTCCCAATTCACTCATATTCCTTAATAGTTTGTTTTTTCAAATTACAGTTTAAATTTGGTTCATGCTTTTCAATTGGTTAATACGTCTCTTAAGACTCTTAATTGATAGGTGTCCCCTACGCCCCCCCCCCTTACTCCATGTAATAAAAAACCGAATTCAATCTCCTTCTATAGAGGAAAAACCCAGTTCTTTTCCATCATGTCTCTGCTTCCTGTGAGTCTCCTTTACTATGCACACAGAACATTTCACTTCTAACTCTTCTGGTTACCAAATGTGTTTTTCTCTACAACAAGCAATTCTCTATAACACCAGCTGGATATTCTCCAATTTATCTCAGTTCTAACACTGTCTACCTGGAGATAGTATCAGATTCCTCAGGTTAAGGGCTCAGTCCCTCCATAAGACTCCCCCCAGCACGTGCGCGCGCATGCGCGCACGCACACACACACACACACACACACACACACACACACACACACACACACACACACACACACACACACACACACACACACACACACACACACACACACACACACACACACACTGGATACCAGTTGCTAGCTCAGTTTATCTATCACCTATGCTTCTGACCAACTGACCTATATATTCGAGGTTCCAAAGAAACTTTCTTTGGATTTAATTAATTTGCTAGAGAGGCTCACAGAACTCAAGCAGACACATTTTTCCCATTTATTAAAGGCTATGATAAAGGCTATGATACCAATAAATAGCCAGATGAAGAGATATATAGGTAGGGTGAGGTCTGGGAGGGTCCCTAGTGCAGGAACCTCTGTCCCTGTGGAGTTGAGATGCATCACTTTCTCAGTGAGGATGTGTTTACCGACCCGGAATCTCTCTGAACCCCATACTATTGGAATTCTCTGGAGGCTTCCTTACTTAGGCACGACCAATTATAACTCCATTTCCAGCCTCTCTCATCTCTCTGGAGGTTGAGGGGTTGGTGCTAAATATTCCAAGCTTCTTATCATGGCTTGGTCTTTCTGGTGACCAGCCCCCATCCTGGAGCCATCCTGGAGTCCACTCAGAATTGTCTCAATAGAACAAAATATGCTCCTAAGTGCTCTTATCACTTAGGAATTTACAAGGGCTTCAGGAGCCCTGAGTTAGAACAAGAGAGGTTCCTAGAGCTCTTAGGAAATTACAAGGGTATTAAGGTGACCAGATGTCCCGCTTTTGGCTGGACAGTCCCAATTTTTAACAATTTGTCCCGCGTCCCGCGGTGTTTTAAAAAAGTCCTGATTTTTGGAAAGAATGCACGACAAGCTAGGGAACAGCGGGAGATAAACCAAATTTTTAATCAAGAACCCCCTCCCCCCACCCCGGTCAATGGTATCCCGCTTTACCAATGTTAAAATCTGGTCACCTTATATTAGGAGCTCTGTGTCAGGAATTGGGGGCAATTTTCTATCATCTCATACCATTTTTTTTCTTTTTGATATTTTGCACTTATTTGTGGAAGAAATGGAGTCATTTTTTCTGTAGAGTTTTCATAGCCTAGATTTTGCTAACTGCATCTCATGGTGTCATTTAACATGTTTTCCTGTCCCCTTATTTCCTGAAAACCAGTATTCATATTCAGAGGCTTGATCACATTCAGGTTCCACTTAGCAAGAACACTTCAAGAGTGGTGTTGTGTATTTTTATCAGAAGATCCATACTCATATTATCTGTTGTTGTTTGTATGTGTGAGTGTGATGGTACCACATATTGAAGATCAGTGCCTAGATTCACTTGCTTCATTAGGGGTTGCAATACTGTAATCTTCTAATTCTATTATTCCTTCTTCAATTATTATTATATGCACTACTTCTATAAAGAGAAACTTCTTCTAATGAATTACTGGGTTACCCTGAGGTACAGTTCATATAGGAAAAGATCGATAAATCCACAGGTTTTCTCTATTTGCCAATTTTCCAAATGACAAGATGGTTTCTTAGCACCTTCCAAAGGTAACCGGTGAGTTGGATTTTGAAAAACACTACTGTGAACTCCAAGCTTTAACATAATTAATGTGTTTAAACCTTTTCTGATTAATTTTTGATGCTCTAATTTTATTATTAGCCAACATGAGGGGTCAGAAATATCAGAAATACCCTCACAAGTTGGCTAAAACCTCATTTCAGCACAATTCTTTGCTACTTCCTTACTTTCTGATAGGACATTTTGTACATTTCCTTCCTGAGACCTGGAATTGGACATTTTTCTAAAGAAACCTATTTTATTTTACATTACTTTTATTTTATTTTATCTTACAGTAAGAAACAGCATAGGGATATCAAGGGTACCTATTGCTATTGGATTTATTGTTGTTTCTAGGTCCTTCAGAGGACAATGCTACCACACCAAAATTTGTCTTTTAAAACAAAATATATTACTAGTTGTGAGAGTTAGATTAATTTAATTTACTTCTCCGAGCTTCAGTTTTATCAGCAAAATAAAAATGAATCACACCTACCATTTCATAGGCTTGTTACAGGAATTCAACACCAGAGCTTATGCTAATTTTAACTCAGATATTCCTCTACACAGCTTGGAATGCAATTCATGGACTCTAGTTTGATCTTTAAAAAATTATTTTAAAATGTTTTATTGAAGTATAATGAACATATTATATTAGTTTCAGGTATACAACATAATAATTCTAAATTTGTGTACTTGTGACATGATCACCACATGTCTAGTTAACATCTGTCACCATACATACAGTAGCCTCATTGACTGGAACTCAAGCAACCGGTTGTTTGAGAATGCTGGTTGCTTGAATTCTGGTTAATAGAGAGTGTACTTACATTTAACTGGCATCAACCAATCCCCATGGGTGCCAGTTAACTGAGTTTCCTGTAGTTATAAAAAAAATTTTTTCTTGTGATGAGGACTTTTAAGATTTACTCTTACAGCAACTTGAAAATATGCAAGACAATATTGTTATCTTCAGTCACCACGCTATACGTTATATCCCCATGATTTATTTATTTTATAACTGGAAATTGGTACCTTTTGATTCTATTCACCCATTTTGGCCAGCCCTCACCCCACAACTCTGGAAACCATCAATCTATTTTCTATATTTGCAAACTTGTTTTTTGTCTGTTTCTTTTTTTAGATTTCATATACAAGGATGAATGGGATCATATGGTCTTTCTCTGTCTAACTTATTGTACTTAGCATAATGCCCTTAAGGCCCATCAATGTTGTTGTGAATGACAAAATTTCATTCTCTATTTATGGTTGAAATATATATTTCACTATCCATTCATCCACTGATGAATACTTTGGCTATTGTAATTAATGCTGCAGTGAACATGGGGCATTTTTAAAAGTTTAGTTGGCATGTAATATTATATTAGCTTTAGGTGTACAACATAGTGATTTGACATTTATATATCTTACAATGTGATCACTCCACTAAGTCTAGGCACATCTGTCAACATGCTGTTACCACACTATTATTGACTACCTTCCCTTTCACGTTTTTCATCCACCCACCCCTCCACCCTCCTTTCTTCTTGCAACCACCAGTTTGTTTTTGTTTCGTAAGTCTGTTTTTGTTTTGTTTGTTCATTTGTTCTGATTTTTAAATTTCATATATGAGTAAATCATGAGGTATTTGTCTTTTTCTGTGGACTTATTTCACTTAGCATAATACCCTCTAGGCCTATTCATATTGCTGCAAGTGGCAGAATTTTATTCTTTTTTATTGCTGAGTAATATTTCATTGTGTGTGTGTGAGTGTGTGTGTATCACATCTTCTGTATTCATTCATCTATTGATGGACACCTTGGTTGGCTCCATATCTTCCCTATTATAAATAATGCTGCAATGAGCATATACTTTTTCAAGTTAGTGTTTATGTCTTCTTCAGATAAATGCCCAGAAATGGAAATGCTGGTTCATCTGGTAGTTCTACTTTTAAGTTTTTGATGCATTTCCATACTGTTTTCCATAATGGCTGTACCAGTTTACACGCCCAACATCAGTGTAAGGGTTTTCTTTTCTCCACATCCTCACCAACACTTGTTATTTCTTGTCTTTTTTATCATAGCCATTCTAACAGGTGTGAGGTAATATCTCACTGTGGTTTTGATTTGCATTTTTTGATGATTAGTGATGCTGAGCATTTTTTCATGTGCTTATTGGCCATCTGTGTATTCTTTGGAAAAATGTATATTCAGATCTTCTGCCCACTTTTAAATCAAATTGTTTGTTGTCTTGCTTTTGAGTTACATGAGTTCTTTATATATTTTGGATATTAATTCTTTATCAGACATAAGATTTGCAAATACTTTTTCTCATTCAGTAGGTTGCCTTTTTATTTTGTTGATGAATTTCTCTGCTGTGCAGAAGCCTTTAAATTTGATATTATCCCAGTTATTTAATTTTACCTTTGTTGGCTTTACTTTTGGAGTCAGATCCTAAAAATCATAGTCAAGACTGATGTCAATCAAGGAGCTCCTATATTTTCTTCTAGATGTTTTATGGTTTCGGATATTTTTTTTTTTTAAGATTTGTTGTTTTAGATAAGGAGAGAGAGAGAGAGAGAGAGAGAGAGAGAGAGAGAGAGAAGGAGGGAGGGCTCAGAACAGTCTCCATAGTTGTACATCATTAGTTGTAACATGGTTTCATTCCACACAGGTGGATGTGGGGCCATGCAAGCCAGGAACCAAACCAGGAACCTCCCATGGAAGATGAGAAACTTTGCCACTGTGTCATCCCAGCAGTTACCAGTTGCACCACAGTTCAGCATATGGGTTTGCACAGTCTGGGAATCAAATCCTGGACGTTGTGTTTGTGAGGCAAGCACTCTGCCATTGAGCTATCCTGGCATCCCCTAGTTTCTGATTTTGCATTCAAGTTTTAACCTATTTTGATTTAATTTTTGTGTATGGTGTAAGGTGGTAGACTAGTTTCATTCTTTTGCATGTGGCTGTATGGTTTTTCCAACATCATTTATTGAAGTGACTGTCTTTTCCCCATTATATATTCTTAATCCTTTGTCATAAATGAATTTCGTATATGTATGGGTTTATTTCTGGACTCTCTATTCTGTTTAATTGATCTGTGTCTGTTTTTATGCCCAAATACCATGTTGTTTGATTACTATAGCTGTGTACTATTGTTTGAAAGCAGAAAGTGTGAAGTCTCTAGCTTTGTTCTCCTTTCTTAAGATTGCTTTGGCTTCAGGGTTTTTTGTGTTTCCATACAAATATTAGGATCGTTTGTTCTATTGCTGTAAAAAATGCCATTGGAATTGTAATAGGTATTGCATTGACTCTGTAGGTTGCTCTGGGTAGTATGGACATTTTAACAATATTAATTCTTTCCTCCATGAACACTAAATATCTTTTCATTTATTTGTGTCCTCTTCAATTTATTTTATTAATGTCTTATAGTTTACAGCATATAGGTCTTTGTTCTCCTTGGTTAACTTTATTCCTAGGTATTTTATTCATTTTAATGTAATTACAAATGATGTTATTATCTTAATTTCTCTTTTTGATAGTTTATTATCAGTGTATAGAAATGCAACAGATTTTTTATATTGATTTTGTATTCTGCCACCTTACTGAATTCATTTATTTGTTCTAACAGTTTTTTGGTGTTTTTAGTGTTTTCAATATATGTGAGGGCTCTTCAAAAAATATCCAGCCATAAATGACTCTATTTTTTATATTACATGGCTGGATACTTTCCGGACAGCCCTTGCAATATCATGTTATTTGCAAATAGTGATCGTTTTACTTCTTTCCAATTTGAATGCCTTTTATTTATTTTTTTGGTAATTGCTCTAGCTGGGACCTCCAATACCATGTTGAGTAAAACTGGTGAGGGTAGGCATTCTTGTCCTGTCCCTGATCATAGAAGGAATGCTTTCAGCTTTTCACTGTTGAGTATGCTGTTACTGTGGGTTTGTCATATATGTCCTTTATTATGTTGAGGTACATTCTTGCTATATCCACTTTGTTGACAGTTTTTATCATAAACGGATGTTGAATTTAGTCAAATGCCCTTTTTGCATCTGTTGAGATGATTATATGTTTTTTAAGCTTTCATTTTGTTGATGTGGTATCATGTTTCTTGATTTGCAAACAGTGAATCATCCTTGCATCCTGGAATAAATTTCACTTGACCATGTTGTATGATCCTTTTAATGTATTGTTGGATCCATATTGCTAATATTTTGTTGAGAATTTTTGTGTTTATGTTTACCAGGAATACTGGCCTGAAATTTTCTTTTCTTGTAGTGTCCTAGTCTGGTTTTGCTATCAGGGTAATGCTGGCCTTGTAAAATGAGTTGGGAAGTGTCTTCTTCTCTTCTGGTTTTTGGAAAAGTTTGAGAGGAGTTATTAATTCTTCTTTAAATGTTGGGTATAGTAGAATTCACCTGTGAAGCTACCTACCTGGTCCTGGACTTTTGTTTGTTGGGATGTTTTTGACTACTGATTCAATCTATTTCTTTATGGTTCAGTCTTGGACGATTGTATGTTTCTAGAAATTTATTATGGGTTGTCCAATTTGTTGGTGCATAATTATTCACAGTAGTCTCTTATGATCATTTATATTTCTGTGGTATCAATTATGCCATGTCTTTCATTTCTGATTTTGTTTATTTGAACCCTCTCTCTTTTTCTCTTGTTAAAGGTTTGTAAATTTTGTTTACTTTTTAAAAGAAATATAATATCTTTTAGTTTCATTGATTTGTGTGTGTGTGTGTGTGTGTGTGTGTGTTTTAGTCTCTAGTTCATTTATTTCTGCTCTGATCTTTGTGTTTCCTTCCTCCGACTAACTTTGGTGCTTCATTTGTTATTTTTCTAGCTACTTGAGGTATAAAGTTAAGTGATTCATTTAGGATTTTTCTAGTTTCTTGAGGTATTACATTTATTGCTATGAACTTCTCTCTTAGAACTGTTTTTGCTTCTGTATACCACAGATTTTGATATGTTGTATTTTCATTTTTGTTTGTCTCAATGTATTTTTAATTTCTCTTTTGACTTCATGATTTATCCTTGGCTGTTCAGTAGCATGTTATTTAATCTACACATATTTGTGAATTTTTCAGTTTTTAAAAAAATATTTATTTTATTATTTGAGAGAAGGTGGGAGAGGGGTGGGAGGAGGGCCCAGAGCAGTCTCTATAGCTGTATATTGTTAGTTATGACACAGTTTCATTTCACACAGGTGGATATGGAGTCACGTGGGGTAGGAACAAACTGGGGACCTCAGCAGGGGAGGCAAGAATCTTTGTCACCTTCTGGCTATTACGAGTTGCACCACAGTTCAGCATATAGGTTTGCATGGGCCAGGACAGGATTCGATCCTCGGACCTCACAGTTGCAAGGCAAGCATTCAACCTGTTGAGCTATTTTATTGTGGTATCCCTAAATTTTTCAGTTTTATTCTTGCAATTGATCTCTAGTGTCATAACATCGTGGTTGAAAAAGATGCTTGATATGATTTCAAATTTTTTAAATTTATTAAAAGCTGTTTTATGGTCTAATATACAATCAATCCTGGAGAATGTCCCATGAGCACTAGAGAAAAATATGTAATTGTTACTTTAGGATGAAATGTTCTGTATATGTCTGTTAATTCAATCTAGTTTAACATGTCACTTACGGCCGATGTTTATTTATTGATATTCTGGCTGGATAATCTATTCATTTGTGTAAGTGGTGTACTAATGTCCCCTACTATTATTGTATTTCTGTCTATTTATTTTGGTCTGTTAATATTTGCTTTATATATTTAGGTACTCCTGTAGTTCGATCTTAGCACAATTATGCACATTATATGCTATTGGTAGGTGATAGCATCAAAGTCCAGTCTATTCTCTTCCAAAAGACTCTTCTCTCCTCTTGATACATACACGATATTTCTCATAATAATGGAGGTACTGAGGGGAGTTTCATCAATCTATATTCTTTTGGAGTGCAGCTTGCTGTAGATGGATGGGTGCTGATGGTTAAGAAGACAGTAAAGCTAAAAAGACCTATTCCAGTATCTTTCAGCACCTACCTATTAAACCGAGAGCCATCAGTTTCCCCCATCCTCAACTTTTTACTGACCAAAGATCTCTTGAAAATTTTTTCTTAAACTCTCAGCACACAAAAGATCTTGTTTCATCATTCTCCTAAATTGTTCAGAGATAACTAACCCACTCTTACTGTGTGACCAAGAGTTTTGAATCCTTATTTATTCTATGAAGTAGCTGGCATTTTCTCTTTAAGGCAGGAGGTAAAAGTCAATATAACAAGGCAAAGCATCTTTCTGAAATAACACGCTGCTCCAGGAGTTCAGCCCAGAACAAAGGGCTCGGAGGGTGGAGGGGGTAATAAGGGGATGTAAGTCAAGGTCAAGAACCCACCTCTGTATGACATCTACTCAATATAGGTGCTCCTCACTTAATGACCAAGTTTTATTTTTGTCACTAGATCATTAAGCGAATTAATTGGTCAATAAGTGAGTAGCTTAAAGGTGGATCTCTTGTTGTGTTTTGTGGCACTATAGGGTATTGTATTTTTCAATTGGTATCATGTGATATCATGCTTATAAACAAAATGCGTAGTCTTGATTGATTGTGAACACTTTGTGTAGTGAACACTGACTGTGGGAAAGAGACAAAGACTGAGAAAGGGGATTCCTCATGCTGGAGAACTGGTCCTAAGTCCTTTCTGTCATTAAACAGGTTAGTCATTAAATGAGGAGTGGGTGTATCTTATTCCAGCAGTGATATACGTGGCTGGTGATTTTTGGATGCCTCATCTTCATGTCTATCCTTATCCCTTATCTTTAACCAGTTCCACCTAACCATTTTGCTCCAATTCTTGCATTTACCAAATGGAATTCCCACAAGATCTTTAAAATTATAGCACCATTTAATTAATTTTGGCTTGAAAGGATTCTGAATTGTAGAGACTATTTAAAAATCAGTAAGGCACTTGAACCCATAGATTAAGCATAGCTTCACTAAAACTGAGACTACAGATATTATGCCTCCTAGCACAATACAATAGGAAGTTTTTAGCACCACCTATGTAGTATTTTTGCAATAAGAATGAAACCCAAATTTAATCAAGCCTGTAGAACTAGCAATCACTTTATAGGAAACAACAGAGGACAGTGAAACAAATTAAATGACACCATGAGGATGTCATCAATTAATCCAGAATGTGGAAAACTCCAAAGGAAAAGTTACCAGGTCCCCTCAAACTTTAAAGCATAAAAAGGGAGGGAAATGATGACTGTAAAAGAGATGTAAGGGACAAATTAACTAAATGTAATATGTGTAACTTGTTTTGATTCTGATTCTACCAGAGAATTTGTAAAAATAGGTTTTTAAAATTATAGGTACAATATGAAAGGATTATTGTTAATTTTGTTGGATGTGATAATAGTATGGTGGTTATGTTTCTTAAAAATTTCTTATTAGTTACAGATGTGTACTGCAGTATTTATATATAAAAATGACATGATATCAGAGATGTGCTTTAAAATATTCTAAAACAACACAAAACACCAGTGTTTATGGGGAAAAAAGATAAAAATAATATGAGCAAAATTCTGATAATCTTTGAAGCGGAATGATAGTTATACGGAGGTTTATATTATTCTCCCTATTTTTTATATGTTTAAAACTTTTCATAATAAAATGTTTTGGGGAGGAAAGCTTTTACAATATACATTAGCAAGAGACAAAGATTCCTTGTATGACACTGGTTCTACCTGTGAGAATTGAATGAATTTGGGACATATTTTTGGGAAGTAGAGAAGTGTTTTTTAGTGGCTCTAGAAAAAACCAATTATGATTCCAGGGTTTTGGGCTTTGAGTAACTGGGAGGATGGCCATGAACTTATTGGGAAAAGGAAAACTGGAGGAGGGAGAAAGCTGGGAGAGTTAGGCGGAACTCAGAAGTTCGGTTTTGGTCATACTAAGTTTGACATGACAATTAGAAGTGTCAATACATTTGGTCATGTAGCTCTGGAACTCTGCAGAGGTGTTAAAGCTGATGATATACTTTTAGGAGCTATCAGCCAATAAATGGGATTTAAAACTATGAGATTAGATAGGGAGAGAGAGTGAGGTTGAAGAAAAGTCATTTGGGTTAGAGTTAGAATTTTCCAGAATCTAAGATGAGTACTATAAAATCAGTTGCAAAATTTCTCCAAGACCAAAAAAAGAAATCAACTTTTTTGAAATAACTACATTCAAATGACAGGGGTTGTGAATAAGTTGTCACTTTAACTCCAAGGACAGTTAGAACATTGTCGCTGGGAGGTTGTGGCAATTGCTGCCTGGATGCAGCCTTGGACTGGAATTTAAACCTGTGGCCAGCACTCTACTTTCCAAAGAAGTGGAGCTGTCATCCAGACCTGGACCTTGTTTCCTGCCCTGTTTTTCTGGCTGTTTGTCAATATTTGATTTGCAGATCACAGGACCCCATCCTTTGCCAAGCCTCAAGGCCTGTCACTTAAAAACAAACAAAAAAGGAAGTCAGCAGAAACTGGCCTGGTCAAACTGTCTACTTTTAGGGACTTTTCCTTAGTTGGCTTGTTGTTGCTGGTCTCCTCCCCCAGGAATAGCAATGCAGTGCTAACTCTAAAGAGCTTTTGTTTGCTTCCCTGACTCTGTGACCCCACAGCAAATGACAATGCTATGATTCACAAGCCAGTGGGATCCTAAATGTCCGTGAATGCCAGCAGCAAGGTTACTCTTCAACCTGCTGGACAAATTCTTCCACTAATATTTTACTTCTGAATACAATATGCACACCTGCAGGGGCCTAGTGAATGTCATCCCTTGACTGCTGCTATCTTTAAGACTTGATCGCCTACTGAGTGCACAGTTAATATTGCAATGTAAAGGAGTTTAGAGACAGACTGGAGGAAGGAGGTGGGGTGCGACTCATGCTGCAAATCCCCACCAGTTTGGTAAGTAATTCGGCTACCTCTTCTAGAACATCAAGTCGTCTGTGAATTGGCAGAGGGGCACTTGTTCCCTTCTGACCAAATCCCTGATGGGTGATAGCTGAAATTCACCCTTTCAGCCTGGGATTTCCCTTCTCAGTGTAAAGTCAGTTGCTACTGCCATTAGTGAGACTGGGCCTTCTGAAGACAAATCCGGGTCCTCTCAAGTGTATAGCTGAAAGGGCATTTTCAGGTGAGGATGGCATGCCGAGGCTCTGGGGGATGGAGTGCTGAGGGATGGGAGAGTGTTGGCGCTGTGTCTGGAGTCTGAAGTCAGACTATCTGGATTTGTATACGCGATTCACCACTTGTGTAGACCAACACTGAGCAAATTAACCTCCCTCTGCCCCAGTTCCCTCACCTCCTCAAAGAGGGATGCTAATAGAGTGTAGCTTAGAGAGCTGTTTGGAGGTTTGAACTCATTAGCATAGGTAAGACTCCTAGAGCTGTGTGTGCACATAGTACGCCCAGCGTGAGTGCTGGTTATAATTGTATGATTATGGCCGTCACCCCCGTGCTGGCTCCCAGAGATACACTCTTCCCATTGTAAGTATTCTGCTCAGAGTATGGACAAAACTGTGATTTCTTCTCAGCACAGCAAAGAAGGGCTGCAACATTCACAAAATCTTAACAAGGAAGAATCAAAAGGAACTAAAATCAAAGTAAATCTGAAGTCCAACAGCAGCTCAGTAGGGTACTATCCCCCACCCACCCTGGGGCACATGGGGGAGATGGAGTCGGCACCCCATCCAGGCTGCTTTCTACTTCTTGACTACTACTGACCTTCCCTTCTCAGGCACGTTGGCCCTAGATTACTTATTGTTACTTGGTTCTATTTCTGGTCTCCTTCCACATGACTGACCTTCACACTTCACCTTGGGGCCAGGGTGAGGCATGTGAGACTCACCTCAGGTGCAAAATGTCAGGGAGGTGGTACCAGAACAGTCAGGCACATAAATAATATTTTGATGTAATGTTTTTTTAAACGTTTATAATGAATTAAAATTAAAATTTTAAATGAAGACACTCTTGGACAATGCTATGCTGAGCCATACTGGAGCCTGAGGCCAAAGGAATAACATGTTCCTTTATGTTCATGTTTTTATATACTTCTAAACGGCTCACGGTTTTGATAAAATATGATGAAAGGGGTTGCTGCTTTCAAAGCGTGGAAAGTAAAATGACAATCCATTCTGTTTGGGGTATAATGAATATATTTAAACTTACAATAATGTTATGAGTTTCAGTGAACCTGTTGAAGAGGTTCAGAACAGGCTGCTCCGCAATGTGTCACTTTGGCATGTAGATATTTTGAGCTGAAGGCAATTGAGACCCTATCGACCTACATGAGACTTTTACTTCTCCCTCAAAGAATTTAAATTAGGGGCTTTGCCCATGATAAGAGATTGTCAGAGATAACTTCTTATGATCTATTACAAGGCAGGGTCAACTTTCATTTTTATTGTTAAATTACCTAAGGTGACATTGGTTAGTAAAAATCACGTACGTTCCAGGTGTTCAATTCTGCATTACACTGTCTATATGTTGCATTGTGTGCTCACCACCCAGAGTCAGTTCTCTTTCCATCATCATATAGTTGATGCCCCCTCCCTCCTGCCCCACGCCCCTCCCCTTTACCCTCAGGTAACCACTCTTCTATTGACTGTGTCCCTGAGTTTGTTGTTGGTGGTGGTGCTTTCAGTTTTATCTTCCACATATGCGTGATGTCATGCAGTTCTTGATTGTTTTCTGTCTGGCTGATTTTGCTTAACATGATGATCTCAAGGTCCATCCATGTCACAAATGGCAGCATTTCATTTTTTCTTATTGCTGAGTAATATTTCCTTGTATAAATGTCCCACAACTTCTTTATCCAGTTCTCTATCAAAGACACTTTGATTGTTTCCATGACTTGGCCACTGTGAACAGTGCTGCGATGAACATTGGGGGCAAACTTTTAATTATTGAACATCTGTTCTTATTGTCCTGCAGTGATCTTCTTTCTCTGTGAAGCTCCAAAGTGCCTTCCCTTATCCTTAGCTCAGAATGCCATATATACCCCATTTTACCTGTCTGTCTCTGAAACTCTCATGGTTGTAGGATCTTTGACTCTCTCATGCATGTGGGGCTCCCATATGTAATTAAATATGGTTATTTTCTCTTGTTGATCTGTCTCATGCTGATTTAATTATTACCCTGCCCAAAGAACCTAGAAGGATAGAGGTAAATTTCTTCCTCCCCCACACTGTGTTTAAATTTTAAAACTACTTTAGTGTTCCAGAGGGAAATTTTTGTTTTAAATACATAAAATACTGTAGGAAGCATGTACCATTTCTTCTTTGCATCAGTCTCCAATATGGCTGTACAACAGGGTATTGGATTGCCTTTCAGGCCTGTTGATTTGCATGTACATGCACCCTTCAAGAGGCATCAACCTAGCCAATGACTCCTTACTTAAACATTGTTCCTCCACCCCCAACAGTGG